>JASAMV010007493.1:0-10510 GCA_030248065.1 Rhynchonema sp. JSB1_4
GGGAACACCTTACAATTATCATACACAATATGTGAACTCTGAACCGCCACACCAAACGTATGCTCCCGGAAGGACTCGAACCTCCGACCTCCCAGCCACCAGGCCTGGATAGCCAGTTGCTCTGCCAACTGAGCTACGGGAACGCGGTCAGTAGTATAAGTACATTACCTGGACGGATTGTAGTGTTAAAAGTCCTATCAAAAAAGTATTTTTATCTGTACATCATTTCTACGACCCCAGACAGGGTGACCCAGACAGATTAGCGACTGGCGCGCGCGCGTGGCGGCGATGTCCCTTTGTGCAGATAGCCGGCGTGTGCAGACAGCTGGCACTGCATATGATTTACCAGTGTGCAGACAGCCGACACTGCATATGCTTTACCTGTGAGCCGGCACGCGCATTTGGCTACCGTATACCGCGAAGAAAACAAAGGATGCACATACACAACGGAACAGAGCTTGTGCTACACGTTGCACATGGTGCTGCTGTGCACGCATGCGCGCGTGGCCGGCACAGGGGCCAACACATAAGACCCACTTCAACAAGTGTGCCTGTGATACACAGGGGGACAATGTACCGGCTTAAGGCGCGCAAGATTGTGTTGAAGTACCATGCAGTTATGCAACGTTGAGCGCATTTGACACGCTTGTTACTGAAGCATTTTGGCCACATTTGTCTCGCTTTTGAATTTTTCTTTTTTTCTTCCTTTCTTGCGATCGAAGATGGCCGGTGCGGAATCTGTTGTGCCGTGGTTGTTACAAGCAGTAGCGGGACGCAATCAGCCACAACAAGAGGCACGCTCTGAGCAAACTCGCCAAGGTACTATTTGTGCGATAAGAGCTGCGCTATTTATTTGTGCACTATTTTAATTTACGACTGGACGCTTACATGTTCAGAGATTGCTGCTGCAATTGACACTATTTAGCGAGTGATCGCTAACATGCCAGCATCGGGCGTCGACAGACTTGGCGTGTCCCTGCACGGTACGCTTTTTATGTAGATCGCTCGTTAACGTGATTCACTTTGCTAGCCAGAATACGGTTGTAGACTCAGAAAATTTACAGAATACGCACGAAAAGTGCAGGCGCACAACCAGCAGACACAACAGCAACAACCGGACATGCAGACGGAGGAACACCAAATGCATCTGCACGTGTTGCTGCAGGCTTGCATGGATTCGAATGGACCGACCAGATGGCCGCAGCAAGTCACCACAACGCCATCACCAGCGCAGGCGGATGTATCAGGAACGATTACTGAAAATGCCACTGGCGACATAATTCATGTGTGGGCCATTCGCAAATTCAAAATGTTTCTGGACATGGCCGCGCTGAGCGATACGGCTGAAAGCAGGTGAGTTCAACACTTTGAGCGACGCTAGTTATAGCGGCACAACTTATTTGAAGTGCGTCTTGTTGTTTGACACACATTTGAGATAACTTGCGGCGTTGGTGTGCAAAATACATGCAGTATGCGCGAATCCACTATATCATATTGTAAATGTACAGATGCTCTCATCTTTTCAGAGAATTTGGCAATGAGCGAAACTCGTTCCAGATGAAAAGCTCATTTGACAAAGAAGACGGATCGGATTACTGGAACATCGAGATGAGAATGATATGTAAGTAGCTATTTCACAAATTTTTGTTCCTGACCACCACAAGGATTTACGTCAATGGCAGGCGACTAACGAATTTATTCCACTACGAAATTATTCAGCGTAAGCCTGCAGAATTAGCCGACATACTCAACAGCTTAGCCTGAATATTGGCAGTTTACAGCGGCACCAACGTTTGAGCCGACGCGCATCTATTGCAAGTGCGCCCTGATGGACAGCCGAGAGAACATGATCGGTTCGTGGTACACAGATGCATCAGGCTTCTATTAAGTTGCCCATGGTTTCGTGTGTTTAAGAACTCATCGTTCCCGGTCCCACATTTCCATTGGCGATGCAAGTCGGCGGATCGTGGAAGACCAGCCACTTCTTGACCGTGAACGATATCAAGGTCAGCTGTTGGACGTATTTGTCATCTATTTTGTGGGCATCGACTTTCAAACAACGACAGTAAACGTTACAGGCCAACGCCGATAACATTGTCGACAGGACTGGTACATTGAGATTGGTGGCGTTAGTCACGACAGTTGGACACACCAGCAGTACAGACGACACTAAAGTCGCCGTAAAATCATTTGTCACCCTGCGTACACTAAAATCATTTGTCACCCTGCGTAATCACTAATTGCTTCTTTATCGGCCTGCACTGCATTTTCTGCCACACGCGCCAGCCAGAAGCGACTGCGAAACGATGCCAGAATGTTACCGTCTTCGTCAAAGTGCGCCGCTTCTGTGTGTAGCACGGGCACTAGCTGCGCCTCCAGGGCCGTAGATAGATCCAAGGTTTCGACCAGCTTGTCGACATCCACACGAAACGGCTGACATATGTGCTCCAGACACTGATCAGCATCTGCACGTGAAACAATCCATAAGTCAGGGTCGCGCTCCATGTGATATAACTGCACGCCAAGAAGCGTGTAGATTGCTTCGTGTAAGTCTTTCACGTGATCATACACTTCTGAGCTCCACTGATCCACTTGTGTCACAAGCGAGTAGCAGTTGTTACCACCCGACTGCTGCAGCTTGACAGACGAAGGGTCAACCATTTTTGACTGCGAATTAGCCATTTTCATCAATGAGACTGACCGCCGGCTGACAGTAAAATAAGGAAAAAGGGCGGAGTCAGACTCGCGCACGCACGTGACCACATTGGCGTGATGCCACACTTGCTTTCACCAACTGAGCAATGAATAAAAATAAAGACATTTTCGCGGCAATCGAGCGCAGCGGTGGGACGGTGTATGAGATCGGGCTTTGCCCACGATGCCGACAATCGGCCGTGCTGAAGGCCGGGCTTCTCAACCGCCAACACGAGTACCTGTGCGTAAAGCTGTGCAAAGCTTGCTCACTTCAAAGCAGTTTCCTGCAGCGACCACTTGAAAAACGTTTTCGCAGTTTCATAGTCTTTGCATTGTGTCGAGTGTGCAGGCCATTCAATCAATCTATGCAACCACGCGTCACAAAAGACGGCTACCGGCACTTTAACATTATCATGTGCGCGGACATATGCTCGGTGTACAACAAGCTTATCCAAAGGCACCAGAAACCCGACAGTGACAGCAACAGCAGTGGTGATTAGTTTTTTGTGATACATGCATAAACAAGACCGACTTAATACTGGGCGAGTGTTCAAGTTCCAAACTTGAGACGCGCGCGAATTTCAAAACGCAGAAAAAGAAAACAGAGTGGGCGAGTTGAACAAAATCCACCCAATCTGGCCAAAAAACCTTAGCCGCTGTTTCGGCTCGAATTTTTATTTAGATTTTTCTTTGATTAGCCGAGTCATCATTCGACGACTGCACCAGACTAATTATACGGAAATCTACACGACCGAGCACGCGAGATTTAACTGTTTTTCGTCGCGGCTATGTGTTTACCGTAAAAACCTAAATAGAGCCCCCCCCCCGGAATAGAGGCCTCCATCGGAATACCGATCGAAAATAACACCGGATTTGGAACGCTCTCGCTGAGAAACGAAAATAATTTTTTGAAAATGGGGTTAGTGAATTAAGAGAGCCCCCCTTGTATTCAGGTTTTACGGTATTTGATTCAGGCTGGTGCCTAATCCCAGTGTAGTTCCTGCAGGGAAGGGGTCCCCCCTCGGCTACGCTATCTCCCTCTCAGGCGTTACACTATCCCTCTATCTCCCCCTCCGGGTGCACTATCTCCGCCAATTTTTGCCCAAAATACAGTAAAACCTAAATAGAAGGATTGTTGATTCACTGTTCACTCTATTGATTCACTGGCTCCATTTGGGGGGGGCTCTATTACGGGGGGCTGTATTACGGGTGGAGCTCTATTCCGGGGGGGGGGCTGTATTTAGGTTTTTACGGTAGGCATTTTTAGGCCTAAAGTGGGTATTTCTAGGCCAAAGATGTGTGATTTTTGGTCAATCTTGCCACGCCAAAATACCCTTTTATGAAGAATTTTCCAAAAAGGGGCAAAAATAGGTCAAATTTTCGACCTCAAAAAAAGTGACTTTATCCTGAATGTGGGTCTTCCCCCCTTCGGGGGTGCACTATCTCCCCCGTCCAAAAAACTGGGGTCCGCTATCCCCCTCCGGACCAGGAACTACCGTATTGTCGGAAATAGAACCCCCCATTAATTGAACCCCCTAAATGGCTCGAAATCAAAAATAGAACCCCACCCCAACCTTTGCCGTACCACAGATTTGTGGTATGGTAGGGTTGTGTTGTTGTGGCAAACGTTGTTTAAGCTTGCGTACACAACAGAATTTAGCTTTTTATGCATAATTGCCGCTGTTGAAGTTAGAAAAGACCGAAAACAAGCCATTTTTATGGGCATTATTAACAATGATTTTTTCGTCGGGGGGCCAAATATAACCCCCCCAATAATTGACCCCCATAAATTGAACACCGCAAAATGACTCCAGTGAAAAAATAGACCCCCCGGGTTCTATTTCCGACAATACGGTACACTGCCTAAGCCTAACCGCAAGCCTAAGCCTAAGCTTGAAATAGAAGCCTGAAGCTTATGGGACTAGGCTTAAGCACACACAAACGGGTGGATTTCCGCATAATTGGTCAATCTTCACCAGATTGGGTGGATCTTGTTTTTGTGGAGTCGCCGCAATCGGGCCGCCCCGATTGGGTCGGGCCGGGCCGGAGATTTGTGGAGGGCTGGACTGGGCCGGACCGGTCCGAAGCCTTTGGAGTGACTTATTTTTCTGAAAAAGTGGGTACTTTTTGTCAAGACTTTCCGACGGTTTAAGTGATCAACGCTTGTCTATCTGACAGCTTGTTCATTGAAAGCAATGAACTTTCCACCGAAAATGGGTTCAGAAAAATCGCAAAAATTATAACGAAAATGGCATTGTCTGATCCAAAAAAATTCGGGCCGGGCCGAGTTTTGGCTAACTCGGGCCGGGTTTCAATTGCGACCTCTGTTAGGGAATACCGCCATTTTCCAGATTGATCGCTTTCTAGCAATTCTAAAAATTGTCAAAAAACAATTCATTTGTGCAAAATGGTGGCGAACAACAACAACAACAGCCGTCGTCGTGTGACGTGCAGCAACTCTGCCGATGCGTCTGCGCTCGGCGTGGCGGGACGCCCGTTTCCAGTAAGAGTTGGATTTTTTTAATTTTTCCGTACAATAGGCAGATTTGCTCTAACCAGAGCCTGGGCACAGGGGTGATGGGTTAGGTGTAGGGCTTACCGGAAAAAAACCCGTTTTATTTCCGGGAAAACGAAAAAAACGGGTTTCTTCGGAACCCGGTAATTTTCGAAAATGGGTTACCGTAAAACCCTAAATACAGCCCCCGGAATAGAGCCCCCTCCGTAATACAGCCCCCCAAAAAAGGGTCAGCGAATTAATAGAGCCCCCCAGAATAGAGCCCCAAGTAACATCCCCTATACAGTAGTGTATTAAGGCTTGATAGTGGTGCACAGGTACATTTATGCCCGTTTGTTGTTCGTTCGCAGCACATAATACGCCTCTTATTGACGAATAGACACGAATAAATGCGATTACAAGCAAAAAAACATCCTTTCAAACCCCCTTTTTAGGGGTTTTGGGGGTATTTCTGGGAACAATTTTTCAGGTTCTGGTCAGTGAATAAATAGAGGGCCCCGGAATAGAGCCCCCTCCCGTAATTAGGCCTGGGCACAATACCACTTTTGACACCCAATACCAATACCCAACACCAATACCGGCCCTGTACCAATACCCAATACCAATAGTATTGGTTTGGTATTGGGTTTTTCTGGATTAGTATTGGGTATTGGTTTTTACCCAATACCTGGGCTAACCCAATACCAATACCCAATAACAATACCAGGCCAGTTTCAATACCAATACCCAATACCCAATACCAGAATTAGACCCAATACCAATACCAAACACTGGTATTGGTATTGGTATTGGGTGGTATTGGTATTGGGTATTGTGCCCACCCATACCCGTAATAGAGCCTCCCAAAATGGGATCAGTGAATTTTATGGGTGTTTTTGATGCTTATTGTGACTAAAATAGTTGAAAAAAGCCACATTGACATCGCCCGCGCTTGGCCAAAGTTGTTCTGAACAAAAATATTTCACAACTTCTGTCAAAAATTGGAAAGTTTCGTGAAAAAAGACCGATGTTTCCCGGAGGCTGAGGGTTTTTTTGGCTTTTTTTCACGTCCCGAATGGACCCGGTGTTTTTCGGGTTTTTTTTCGTGAAAAAAAAAACGGTTTTTTTCATCCGCCAGCAGTGTAGATCCTGGGGGGAGGGGGGGAGCCCCCCCCCTTCGGGTACGTCTGTTCCCCCTCCGAGGTACGCCTGCCCCACTGTTCCCCCTCCGGGTACGTCTGCTCCCCCAATTTTTTCCTAAAATGGGCAAATTTAGGCCTAAAATAGGCATTTTTAGGCCAAAAATAGGTAAACTTTAGGTGAAACCTCCAAAAAAACGCCAAAATACCCTTTTTATAGGGGATTTTTCGCAAAAGAAGGCAAAAATAGTCCAATTTTTCGACCTCAAAAAATGACTTTTTTCCGTCCCCCCCCCCAAATTGGGACTCCCCCCCTTCCCCCCCAGGTAGGTACGTCTGTTCCCCCTCCGGACCAGGAACTACACTGTCCGCCAGTATAGATACCTTGCAACCACCACTTGGGTGGATGGGGGAAGGGCGGACACCTTGCAACCATCCTGGCGTGTACCTTGCAACCATCAATTTATGTTTTTCATAGGCAAAAATGGGTGTTTTCTGCCTTCAAACCTTTACAAATTGCGCGCTCCGCGCGCAGGCCTCCATATAGTAGCTATTTTCGGGAAATTTTCGGCCAAAATAAAACAATACCAATGTTCTGGCCAAAAAATGCTAATTTTTTTGGAAAAAACTTCGATCGGTCCGGCGTTTTCCCGGAAAGCTTGAAAAAGATGTTTTTTTCAGAAAAAAACATTTTTTCACGAGACAACTAACTTGGGTGTTTGACCAGTTTGCGGTATTGGGTATTGGCGGATGTAGTGGTATTCTGAAGTGCCCAATGCCAATGTCAAAATCCTACAAAACGGGTATACTGGAGTGGAGTAGTTCGTTAGAAAGCGGTGGCCGGGCAATTGAGCAAAGCACGTTGGGGCAAGACCACTTTGAGCAGGAAAGAAAGAGCAGAACCAAAAGAGCAGAGGCCTGATTTTGTCCCAGCGGCTTAGACATGGACTGATTTTGATATCAGGCTTAGGCTGAGTTTCGTGCTTGAGCTCAGACTTAGGACCTATTCGTTTTCAGGTTCTGCTATTTTGGACCCTGCTCTTATTCACAAGTGGTCTTGCTCAAATGTGCCTTGCTCAATTGCCCGTCCGCCGCAAAGCACCCGGTGTTTTCACGGCTGTAAAATTTAAATGCTACAAACTTCGCAAATTACAATTTCAGACCCCGACCACAAGCGACGCTGATGCAAACAATGATCATGCGGGCGGCAAGAAATCGCACAGACACGACAGCGCGGCTGATTTGGAGAAAGTGACCGACTTTGTGGAAGAAAAAGAACTCGCTGCCAAAATGGTTGGTGCTTATCAACAGTTTCTTATATTTTTCGTTAAGTTTCGGTCCTGAAGACATAACAAGGATTTTACGAATGTTTTTTTGAAAGATTTTAAAACTTATGAGTGCACAAAACGTGCACCTTTGAAAAGCAGTTAGGCGTGTTTTTATGATTATTGATGTTGGCTGAAACTGTCAGCGCGAGCGGAATTGCGTGTTGCTGGGCAGGTCGATTGCACCGGATCGACCGTGTGATCTTTTTATTATGTCTAATGTTCTCGTTCTGAAAGCTTCGTTTTCCTAGCACAAACGATAAAGTCACCCCAAATTGTCGACTTGCGACCACCAAACAATGTTCCTGAGAGGACTCGAACCTCCGACCTCCCAACCGGTCAGGCGCTCTATCCAACTGAGCTACAGGAACGAGCTCAGTGGCCGCACTAACCACTTCATAAACCATACGATACGCAGTGCACCGCATCGCACATACACAATTCTCTCCTCGTATAACGTTACGCTGCAGGGACTATACCACATGCGGACAGCGTATAATATTCTCGGGCTCGTAATACGCGGTGTGTGTCTATTCGCCAGACCACACTACCCCCCTCCCAGGCGGGGCTGACCTCAGACCAAGCTCAGGCCAAATCGCGTATCGCGTATCGCCCAATCTGACTCCGAAATCAGAAGGCTGTCTAGCCCGATCCGGCTTCGAACGCCGTTCATCGGACTTGTCCCATCACGTCGGGCTCACCAATTGTCGACTTGCGACCACCAAACAATGTTCCTGAGAGGACTCGAACCTCCGACCTCCCAACCGGTCAGGCGCTCTATCCAACTGAGCTACAGGAACGAGCTCAGTGGCCGCACTAACCACTTCATAAACCATACGATACGCAGTGCACCGCATCGCACATACACAATTCTCTCCTCGTATAACGTTACGCTGCAGGGACTATACCACATGCGGACAGCGTATAATATTCTCGGGCTCGTAATACGCGGTGTGTGTCTATTCGCCAGACCACAAAATCTCTGTGTGTCACTTTTATTTTCAATCTGGTTCCAAAAGTTTGTCAAAGCGCCAAAATCTGTGTGAATCACCAAATGAGAAATGGTTCAAATCAAAGTCAAAACAATTATAAAACGAGTCAAGCCCCAAAATTGGAATGAGCCACAAAAGTACAAAAGAGTCCTTTAAATACTCAAGATCTGAACTTTAAGTGAGATAAACAACAATCTCAAAATAGCATCACGATTAAAAGGTCAGAGGTGGAGGATCAAAACAGCTTTAAGGTCGGAAACTTTAAAAGTTGGGTACTACTACTTTTTCCAGTATCAATATCACATTAGCCCAAAAATTGCATGAGAGTTGTTTACAGTCATGGCAGCTCACGCGGGGCCCACGCCCTGTCACTCAAACGCCGGGTGCATGACGTCTTTGCGTTCGCTGCCTCTCGCGGGGCCCACGCCTTGTCACTCAAACGCCGTTCGGGGCCCACGCACACTTTGATGGGTCCGGTGACAGGTGCTATAGGGACCGTATCATAGGACCAGGTGCACGACCGAATGAAGGGGACTGTCTCATCTGTGACATTCGCGGCCTTCAAAAGAAAATCGAGCCCCTGCTCGAACTTTTGTTGCTATCCTGAAGTGACAAGGGGAGATTAATGATTGATAAATTACCTGAAAGTGAAACCAAATATAAATGATTTATGTTTAATTATATTTTATTTTGTTTGTTTTGTGACAGAAGGACACGTGGCGAGGGTCAAAGAGGAGTTGTAGAAGTAGCAGACTGGGGAAAAATATGTAGGAAACAGCAGAATGGGGAAAGATTTGAAGAAGTAGAAGGAACCACGTCGGTAGAAGAACGCCAATGCATAAAATAAATAACAAACGAAATAATTAACAAAAAGAAGACGGGATTATATCACAAAATATGAGCACAACGAATTAAATGGACGGGCATGAGTACGAAAAAAAACGGCACGAACTCGCAACAGAAATGATGAACAGAGCACAGAGAAACTAACGCAGCGGATACAATATAAGAAAAAATCATGTTTTTGTTGGTGTATGTTTTGAACACCTTATGAACATTTTATATTGTTTTTTTGTTTTATTTCATTATTTTTTCGTGATTTTTTTTGTAATTTTCCTTGTGTTTGTTCTTTATATGTATAACAAAGTGAAAGCGAAGGAAGACAAAAAATGAAAGAAAGAGAAAGCAATATACAAGGGATCGAAGATTGGCAAATGTCATATAATGGTTCGTCTCCGTGCCACGGGGAGTGGGCGAACGTATGAAGAAAAATTGACGTTTCTGGCAGTTTTTTTTTTTGTATGCATGCGATCAACGTCGTCCGCACCATAATGAAGCACGTCATACCAGGGAGTTGTTGGTGTGAAGATACTGACGGTTAGTCCCCATCACTACTGCTAAATTTAAGCTTATGCAAGTGAACCTAGCAGACCAGTGTGAAATCCGGTCCCTATAAGTAGGTACCACGACTTTAAAGATAATATCAGCGGTGTTGGTCTCAATGAATGGTGCACTCAAGAAGATAACCGTTCGCCTGTTTCAGAGTGGCATGTATAAGCTGCATACATAGGCGGTGGGCAAATGGGCAAGGTGGTTCACTAATTCCCAGAAATGATACAATTCTCAGGTTTTTAATTAGATCAGTTCAACGAAAGAACGTCCAAGTCTTAGTTCACAAGTGCTTAGGTATAGAAGATGCACTAACATCACAGGTAGTGTACTTCTATGTGTCATTTGAGTTTCCCGCCGATCGATCACGGCGTCATTTCTCCCTCAAGAAACAAAATAGCGGACAGGAAAAATTTATTTTAAAACAAATTATAATCGAAATACATATGAGACGCTCGGGCAGGCGTGATATTCCAC
>JASAMV010007494.1:0-25757 GCA_030248065.1 Rhynchonema sp. JSB1_4
GTTATTCATTTCTTTTTCAGGCAGGGGCCCCAGTTCAGGCTTAGAATTTGTGTTGTTTTGGCTTTACAGTTGAATAACGCACAACTCAGTCAGCCATGTGCACAGTTTCCCCAAGCGTATAGTGACGGACAGGTTATTATAATACGTGGGCTTCATACATCGTGCAACACCTTACATGCGAGAATACGTGGCATTTTTTTCGTCAGTTATGTACCAAGTTTCAGTGTGAATATTGAAGCCCGATTGGCACTTTGATTTCCTAATGGTTTTCCATTCCACCGTTTTCTTCTATGGTCCTGGTATAGTCTGATGAAAGCTAATGTCTGCGTGTGAAACATCACTGATTTACACGGACAGTTATTGCACTCTTGTGTCACAGATTTATCCAAATTTGCTCAGCTGTAGATTGCGAGAGTATGATTCTGAGCACTGTTGCAAAAAACACAATGTGGCAGTTTTGCTCGCAGATGTGTATGTACCATACCTTTGCAGCACGCGCGTTGATCTAGTTTTCCACTCGATTGAAGCTTCCAACGATGCCCGATCCAAGGGCTTATATTGATGGCGTCAACGCACATAGTCAACTCTCGTCGTTAACCCAGCCCCAATGCCACGCGTATAATTCGCCGTCGCGCTCATTCAGGGATGTTGACGGCCAGAGTTGACGACTGAGCAATTGGCCAATACAAGTGCTTCGTTATGTTATGGTTGTGGGCTCCCTCAGCTGAATGCAGATTGTGTGCTGATGTTGAAAGTCTTCGGTACGGATTTTTTTGTATCACTCTTGTTCGATCCCCTTATGGACTTGAACCCCACAAACTATGCGAAGCGCGACTAAATTCAAGCTCTCGCGCGCGTGCGCACGCAATTTTCTTGTTCCTCGCGTTCCTGCGAAAAATATTTCATTCGTTGCGGTCAAATGTCAGGCACCAAACGCGTTGTGTTCCAATGTCATTCCACGCTTCCCTGTGGTTTGTACCCAGTTTGCTGCTCAAAGTTTTGTTCCGGGTTCAAATGATCATGATATGATCGCATGAAAACAACCTAAGCGCCAGAATAGGCTCCTGTGCTCCCGTTTTGCACAGTGAGATGATATCTTAATTATCTGGTTGAAATGTGTTACTATTTGTTTCGAGTTTACAAAAAATTCTTTCCATGGTGAACTTCGTCACGTGCTTGTTAGTGTTTTTGTGCAATGATGCTCCAGAATATCCACGTTTTAGTTGTTGTCACTTATACTCGTCATGCCCCATGGTTTCCGGTTACCATGTTCATCTGGGCCTCCCACTGATCTTAACTGTGGCCAGGGTTGGGCAAAAAACGTTTTTTTCAAAAAATCGTTTTTTTTAAAAAAAACGTTTTTTTAAAACGCCCAGATGACCAAAATATGCCCCCAAAAAATTGGAAAACGCTCATGTTGGGAAGAAAACGTGGTTAAATGAAGTAATTCTGTGTGTTCTGAGGCAAAATAAACGGGTTTAAACCCTTTTCTAGCGAGTTGCTAAGACCCCATATCAGACCCGCATCGTGGGACCAACTTTGGCCGGGGTCATCACTGAAAGTCAAACTCCGTATATCGACGTATCTCGACAAAGTAAAAATTGGTCGAAAATTTTTTGAAAAAAATGGGACAAAAAATTGATTTTCCTTGATAATCAGGGTACTTTCCCTGAAAAATCAGGGAAAATCAAGGAAATTCAGGATTTAAAAAAAACGAAAAACGACCCAGGCGTTTTTTTAAAAAAACGTCGTTTTTTTAAGAAAAAACGCCGTCGTTTTTTTTTGCCCAACCCTGACTGTGGCTATGCAAGTTGAAACTTACTCTTTGGGTGGGGCGGTGTCGTATAGGAGGTACATTACACCCTAGATCATTTTACTGAGTGGATAAATGAGCGTTTTATCATGCTTGCACTGTGCGTTCATTTGCACTAAGTTCCAGTGGCTGATCCAGCCTTTGGCCAATGGAGGGGCCAAATCCAGAAAGTCATTTTTATCCAGTACTTGTTCTATTTTTGAAAATCATTTTTTATCTATGTATGTGGTGTTTGTTTAGAATTTCGCGCTTTTATATCAAATATTATTATGTGATACGCGAAATTTTAGCACCTTTTCGCGCTGAAAACCGAATTTAGTGCGTGCATATTTGATTTTACAAAAATCGTTTTTATCCGGTACTCGTTCACACTTGGGCGATTTTAAGCCAAATACCGTACAAAATGTGAGCATGCGCGCGCGCGAAAGTTGTGCACGCGCAACAGCCAACTTTCTGTGATATCGGTGTAACTGACGCGCGAAGCGCGCTATTTTTGGACCCTCGAAATATATGTTAGAGTGAAAATCGGGGGTCCGTTTCCTTCTTCCTTCCAAAACTGTGCCCCCTTCAGAGGCCAAGGACTCTGTGTCCCCTGGATCTGCCCTATGTAAAGTTCGTGGAACAGCCCTGCTTAGTTTTATGTGTCGTCATTAATTTCCGCATGAAACGGGTACGTGCCAGAACCAGGGTGGTTTTTTTGTTTGCAGTCCTGCTTCCCGCGCTTGTAATGGCAATGGCAAACACAAAGTCGGTTATAATGATGAAACCAAATCTGTTTCTTTGCCCCCGGCATTATTAGCTTTGTTTAAAAGTTGTGTCCTGTTCATGTACACACAAGAATGAAGGCAAACATACACAAACTGGGTACTCCACGGTGCATCGTGAAGGGCAAAATTTTTTTCGTTGCGGCGTATGTATCATATATGTATTTTGTACGCCACTGCCCGATGGATCAGCTTGCTACCCAAACGTAGAGCACAAGCGTAGGGAGACCCGTATCATCTTTGCGGGCAAGCCCCACCACGACAACCACTTTTGTGATAAATGGGTGTGGTTTTTCTTTGTGGCTGCGCACACGATGTTGTAATGAAAACGGGAACGCAAGTGCAAACGAAAATACTTGATCAGCAAAAAAATTAAAATGCTTGATGAGCAAGAATTGCTTTCTCCAACTGGGACTCGAGCCCAGGTTCTTTCGCTAACCGGGCGGCTGCTCTACCAGCAGGTGCTGTGGCGGTAGAAAGGTCGCCCGGTTAGCGAACGGATCTGTGTTCGAGCCCCATTTGGAGCAAGCATTTTTTGCTCATCAAAGAATTAATTTTAGCTTGTACTTGTGCTCCCGTTTTCATTTTTGTGTTAAACCACGGCAAGGCAGGCAAACTTTGCGTGGACTGTATTTTGAGAATGGGATTGAATTGCAGCACTATTTTCGAGCAGCGTGTGAAAGTAAATTCACTTATTGCAGGGGAAGGGGAACAACTTTCACGCTATTGGAAACTAGTGCTCCACCTCTATCGCTCTGAAATGAACAATATTGTCCATGAATACGCCGTATGATCCCACCGTACTCCTAAGGTACATAGTGTTTGCCTTCGAAGTCGATACGACACAAAGCAGTCTTGGTGAACCGCGAGGTCGGAAATAAACCGGTACGCACAGTACGTGTGAGTCTTTCGTCTTTATCACCGGCTTATCATCGCGGTCTTGAACCACGACGACCTCATATACACATGTTGCGTCTTGCACACAAAGAGGGGCCAACGGCGCTTGCACAAAAAGCGCCATCGCGTTCCGTTCAGCTTTTTGTCGGTTATCACATACTAACAAAGAAAGTTGACTGTTTGAAATGACACGGGATGGGATTACGGTAGGCCACATCTTTGGGACATTGTGTGCATGTGCTGGCGTCCATTGTGCATTATACTGTAACCGTTTATGGTGAAAAGCGTGTTTCAAGAACACACTGTTGTGTGATGTGAACAATGTATTATATGTACTGTGTAACTAACTTCTGCTCAAACAGAGCACTGTGGTCGACTGCTTGATTTGCTGCTGCGTGGTTGAGCACACAAAGAGTTGAAAAATCTCCTGGTCTAAATTGAATTCGAGAATTGCGGCAAATTTCATTGTTAACACCCCTATGTTTATACGTACTCAATATTTTGCTTCAGCCGGTGGACGGAGCAAAGCCAATTTGAGCAAGGCCACATTGAGCAATAGAAAGATCAAAGACCGCGAGAGCAGGGTAAGCCTAAGCCTGATATCAAAATAAGTCTACAAGCCATTGGAACCAAATGAGAAATGTACTCACACGTACAGTCCCGGACATTATTATGTGTCTGCTTTTCAACCCTGGCGACGATAGCGCGTGCGCGCCTCGCGCGTTGTCAGATGCAGCACTCGCACAAAATGGTGTCTCTGCGCAATTCAAATTCATCGCGCGCCGCGCGCGCCACGTCGATCGATAATCACTTAAAATTGCTGTAGCAACTGAAGGGTTGGATGAAAACAGTTAATTTTTTATTGAAAATTCCCTCAGATATTGATAACAATGGTGGACAGTTTTTATGTGAAGTCACACTACGCCAACACGGGCCCGATTTCGAAGCTGGTAGGTTGGTGAAACATTCATGCGTGGCTGTTGATTTGGGAAATATTACACGTTGTAGAATGCAACGTGGTGCATGAGGATTTTCTCTTTCTATTCGTTGTGCAAGCGCCACCTCCGAAATCGGGCTCGTGTTGGCGATGGCGTAGTTTGCCTTTACACGCGATACTTTGCCATTCTTTATTATTTGCAATCAAAAAACATTTTCCTAAAATTTCGCTCTGGTTTTAGTGTTGCATCTTTACATGCACACAACGCCTCTGGCGCGCGGCACTATCGCACGCCAACGTTGAAACGCGGTCGCATAATATGTCCGGGACTGTATGTGCTCTTTTGAGCCCTCTGTTTTTCTTGCTCAAACTGGTTTTGCTCACTTGCCAGGCCACCGCATTTTAACCATAGGAGCTTTCAGATTGTGTGACGACAGCGCACGGCAACAAGATGGGAATTTTCTGTGTTATCATGTAACACAGAATTATTATATTTGAGCGCTACGCTGCCGGCAGCAGATAACAGTAACAACATTTGCATGCATTGACATAAGATGCACATGTAAGCTATGTACATACTATATCTGCACAGTGGGACACACAATTTCATGCACCAGATACACATACACACCGAAGTGCAGAGCGCTTCAGGCAAAAAACGCCGCGCGCGCGTCCCGGTTATTGCGAGAGAGCGAAGCTGTGTGCCGAGAAGCGCCGCCGCGACCGTGCAGAGGCACGAAGCGGAAGGTGCTTTGTAGGTACTGTATGTATGTATGTGTACCTTCCCTGTCGCAAGCAAGCGATCTTTTGCGATGATATACACGAAGCTACATAGCTAGCAGCGCGCACCGTACAAACACATGCAAGACAGACATAACAAGCGACAAGTTAACGCGTGCATGGCAAGCAACTAAGGCAACACACACCATTTTTTCGCCATCTCAAACACACACACACACACGCATACAAACAGTGCAAGCGAAACTGTATATTCCTACTTGTGCAGCTGTAGACCGACGCAGCAGCCAGTGCGCCGGCATAAATACAAACGCCGCTCTCGGTAGCGTTTCTGTCGCTTACAGGCACAGAGCACGCCACACGTGCGCGTCAAAGCGTCAGATTCTCTTTCCCGTCTGTTTTTGTTCCTGTGGTGCTCAATTGCTGCCTGCTGCTGTTGCCGCCTTTGCTTGCTGCTTGACTGCCGTGTTTGTTGCGCACGAGTTCGGCCATTCGGGCTGGCGTAGAGCAATTATACTCAAGTGTTTCTGATAAGGTGTTTGGCTGGTCAGAGCAAACGTGAAGCCACCAGCAACACACAATAAATTCCTTTTCCGGCATGAAACTGCGATTGCTACGTATAGGTACGTATATATGTATGTAGCTCATGAAACATTTTCTGTCGTCAAGGACTATCGCGTGTGGGTACGGTACAAGCGTGACAAACGAAACACGCAGGCAAACCGCTTGTGCCACGAAAGTCACATGCAAACAGAAACAATAGTGTTCAACCACACTGTGCTATCGTTTCTTTTGGGTTACAAATTTTCTTGTTTTTTGTCCCCGCCTTGTACCCAACATACTGTTTGTGTAAGACTTGGTAAGTATAGTGTGGCATGCACAATATTCCATGCTTAGCTTTGGCTTGTGCTTCTAATGTTATCCAAATAACATACTTTTTCCCTTCCACGTCCTACTACTACTTGCGCCTGCTTTCTGCTTGTGGCTTGCCGATGCTGCCTTGTGAGCGTCTTTTTTGTTGCGCTCAAAGCCAACGTTGATGATGTGACTTTGGCCTTGTCATTTTTGTTGTGTCGCGGACAAAACAGCAGGGCCATAATGGCGCGGACTTTAAAAAAACCAACGGCCACCGAACGTTTGTTTGCGGCACTGTTTAAATTAAAACGGATCCAAAGCCAAGATATAGCCACCTTTCTATTGTATGGTGGCACCATGTACAAAACAGCAGCCAGCTGTTTTGTCACCAAGACTTTTATCCGGTGCTGTTTTGTCCGGTACCGTACCGCTTCGTTTTTTGCATATTTTTATCTTCAGGAATGCTGCGTGTAGCCCAAAAGATTCAGTCATGTTGAATGAGGCCATGGTCGTTCAATTCCCAGCTCAAGCCTTTTTTAATATTTTTTCATCCGCGTTAGCCTCAGGCCATCCGGATCCGAGTATGTGTATTTTTGGCTTCTAAAGTGGCTTCCTTCGTCGCATATACCTGCGTTTTGTTCCATTATTTTCAGAACTTTCCGGGCGTATTGTACGTAGCACAAATACTGTATGTTCTGTTTGAAGCTATGTACAATCCCAGATTTACAGTATGTATACCGTAGATAGACTAAATGGCGTTTATTAGTTTGGGGGATGCACCGTGCGTTGAGTAGAGACCGCGTTTATTCGAGATGGGCGTTTATTTTTTCTCCGGGTAAGCCTGGATTCGTCAGGTTTCTGTCTCATACAAAAAACTACATAAAGGATGATGATGAAAGAATTTTGTTGTCTCATAAAACATGGATATCGGGTTCCTATGCATTACAATCTAAATCTGAATCACAACTTACCAATGCAAGCTATAAGCTACTGTGGACTGCACATGACTTTCTGTAACTGCATGTTTATCAACCTGTTCATCAACGTGAGACCCGGGCGTTTATTATTTAGAGACGCTGGTTAATTCTACAACAGCACCCCAACCCTGTGTGTTCATTTCTAGAAGAACGTTTATCACAAGAAATTTTGCATAATGTGTGTGTGTACGATCAACCTCGACAACAAGCCTCTTGACAATCCACATTGTTTATGCACCTCCTGAACAGTCCTTGAACGGGTGTTCCCAATCCCACTGTGTTTCCATGGCCCGAACGGGGCTACTCATATGAAACATCGTATAACATAATATTAGATATTTTATGAGCATTGCGCAAAAACTGCAATACCAAATCGAACTATCCGCATCCCGATCCCGATAACCTCATCTCCCGTTCGAGCAATGATTCACACCATCCAGATGCATACTGTGATGGTCTCTTCTCGTGGTTTTGCGTCATATTTGGTTTTCAATGTGTCCGTGTGCTTTTACGCCCGTATGAAACATCACGGGTTCAATGTTGATGTCCCTGTTCATAATTTCATTCAATCCACAGGGCATGATTCACTACTCCACAGGACATTTTCAAATTATAGCTGATGTTTTATGTGCAACATGAAGCCAAATACCAGCAGACCCCAGAGAGGTTCCGCACCTGTCATGCCAGTCTGACATTTGAAACTGAATGAAATCTGATGTTTCATAATTTACATCTTCTGGTTGGACGCTTCTCAACTGTAACGTCTGTGTCTGAGCCTGAGTTACCATAATACTGCGCATACATACCTGCGCATGTGCGAAAGTTATTCAAGCGTCGCCACAAGCGTCCATCCAAATCAGGAGCGCCGTTTATCCGCACAGATGACCGCATGTAATAAATAAGTTCGCCTGCTTGCTTCGCTGCCAATCGCTGTGCAGCACCCCATGCACATGCACGTACGTATGTACATGTATATGTGTGTATTACATTAACACAAAAGCAATCCAAATATTAGCATCTTCACTTCGGCCACCTGCCGTGCGGGGTGCCAGTACGTTTTTAAAGCCCTCTGGGCTGTTACGTTAAAGGGGGCCTTTCGCATTTCAAACCCCTTCAAACTTCGCATGTATTTAGACAGTGGTCAAGGCGTCATAAAAGTCAAACACACCGGAGGTCTAACGTTCAGCATGCGGTCAGGAGATCCCCTTCAAGGGGAACATCCGCGAACAAAATCAAATGTGGACCAGCCCAATTTCTACCTGCGCATTCAGGCAACTCGCCTGATGACAAGGGCGGTCAAGGCGCACAATGTTTCGCACGATATTTGCCCCTTCCTCACTATAGAATTTCGCTTTTCTTTTTATTTCGAATTGCAACGAATTGTTCATGCGTGGCTGCTAAATGTTTCAAGGTCTGCTTGTCGCGCTGGAACAATTCGTTGAAATTCGAAATATAAAGAAAAGCGAAATTCCATAGTTAGTGTTGTTGCACGTTTTATGCGAAACATTCATTCGCCTTGACACCTTTTTGATCAAGCAGTGTGCCTGAATGCGCAGGTATAAATTGGGCTGGTCCGCGGCACACTTTGTTCCCGGATGTTCTTCTTAAAGTGCATCTCCTGGTCGCATGCTGCAGATTGGGTTTTTGGTGCGTGAGAGTTTAACAACGCCCTGAACAATATTCAAATGCGTGCAAAGTTTGAAGGCGGTTTGAAATGCGAATGGCCCCCTTTAAAGCAGCACGCGCGAAAATTAGGGGCCAAGTGTCTCGTAAAACTTGTAAAGCGACCCATAAAAAGCTTAACCACACACAATCTTTGGGTAGCAATACGAGAATTTGACAAATCAATAAATTTCCGCAAAAAACTCAAGCAAGCAAAAGCGCAGCAACGAACTGTCATAATCATTATCTGCCCAACTTTGAACGCAGTCCATGTATGTATCTGTTATTGCCAGCAGACGCAAACTTCCTTTCGGCAGCCCGGGTCTAAGCCAGCCCATGTGCCTGTCACGTGTTTGTTCTCACGTTTCGACAATCGTGTTGCTTGTCTGACTGTCCACTGAGGCACTGTGCATAAGTATACCTACTGTACGTATACATGGCTTGCATACGCACAAACGTATGTATGTACATACATACAGTATCCACAATGCCTCAGTGGACAGTGTATACATACTGTAGCTTACAACCGTACTTACGTGTGCACAGTTATGTACAGCAAGTATGTGATCTGCTGCCGTCCTAGGGAGCTCGTCGACGGGGCAGATGCACTTGAGCACGCCACCTTCTGTCACTCGCCAGACAGTCAGCAACGCGCCCGGACCGACAAGAGTCACGCCGAAGTGACCGTCTCAGCGCGCAAGTCAGCCCTGGACCAAAATCCACACGCCTCGCGATGGCAACTCGGACGGCGCGGCTTGATCCTGGTGACAATCCAGTCACCCGCTTTCCTGCAATAAATGAAGCAAGCAAACGGTCTCAGGCAAGCAAGCACAAAAACCAATCAAGACAAGCCCAGCAATCTAGCTGGCTGTTTCGCTTCCACGTATTGCACGAAAAGCACCCCGAAGTCGACTTCAACAGCACGTTTTACGCTATATAACGATTAACGGAAATAACAGGAATGAAAGATAGAATTAAACGGCAATAATATCAATATTCAATAAAATATCTCGCGACTCCAAAACGGGCAGAAAACACACTTCAAAGCAACACTGATTTACGAGAAGGGAGAAATTACGAATTAGAAGAGAAAATGAAACGGCGATAAAGTCCATCGCTGAGCCATCCATTTGAATTTCCATGCTCAGCAACAGTCAACACTGTCCGAACAGACGACTTTCAGCTTGCAGACGACGATATGAAGACGGCACATGTCCAATGTCACATCTCCCCGCACCAGTTCCTTCAAATGCCCTCATTTGATCGATGTTGAATGAAGAAGAATAGAAGCTGTTCGTGTCCACCCGGCCATAGTTGGAGTAGGCCTTGAAGAAACCGTCGAACGAATAGGGATCGCAGATGGCAACGACGACGAATTGAATAGCACACCAGCGATTGAGATGGAATTGAATTGAATAGAGTAGTCGCGTGGATATAGCAGTCAGGATACGGGTTTTCACCAGTCACCGAAGTGGGTTTCACCGTACCTTGCCGAAGCAAGAGGTGTGGGTTACTCACCCCAAATCCCAGACGAACACCCGCAGGTGATACACCGCTCGTACCGGTTTAAGTCCTGACCGATAATAGAGCAGCTGCTAGCCCATAGGCGCAGGCTGATCCACGATGGAGACGGTTTCGGCAGCGAAGGTGGACGGCAAGCTGGGTAGACGACCAGCCAACCCCTCGAAGGTTGTCACCTCAGGTGAAGAAGTCCTGTCCGGTGACCGCCAGAACAGCACGACGCCAGCGTCGTAGAAGGAACGAGTCGCGCACACCGAACATTGCATCAACGTTTCGCCATCACACAAACGAGCCGTGCTGTTGAATGGTTTTCTGTGTCAAACAGGGAGTCAAACAAAGCGACCAACGCCGAGCTTACATCGCCGTAAGCTAAATGGTCATAAACAGGGCAATTTACCTCTTACTAGGCAGGGTCACAATACAAAAATGTAAAACCGCAGTCAAACTGTGCGAACAAGCACCGGTTTTACCAGGGGACTGCAGTGTCTCCTGTGCCCCAACCCTGGATGACTTGAAACATCAAACCATTCAAAACGTACAATCACCGTACGAAGTCATCACACAAAATAAAAACGCGGTAATCACCCGCTGACACTTTGTCGCGAGTGAAACATCACAATTCTTACCATAGAAATGTGGAAATAAAATTTGCGCACAAAAAGTCAAACCATAAAAATTAGAAATGCGGCTAAGAGGCATTATGCACCTCACCATACGCATTATGCACGCATGGATTTATAAAGGGGCCTTATGCACCCCACCACACGCATTATGCACGTGTGGATTTTCACACCACACGCACACACAGAGTGCAAATCTGTGAAGATGAACGGATCAGATTCGATTCCATGTCACAGCTGCTGTTTCGTCAACACTAGTGCTGATTGACTAGCTGATATCCTGGTCCTCTCCCCCCACTTCACAAGGGACGCCGACCCGGCGGACCATCAGCTACAGCGACGTCAATATCCAAGCACCCCACCGTTACAGCAACCGCCCGACACTGCGAATCTGCTCAGCGTCTAATTCAGGTGCACAGACAACACAATTGTCTGAGACGCAACTTTGTGCAATATTTTGCTCAATTCAAGCCAACATCGCATCTCATGTATGCGGAGACGAGTCAATAAGCTTCTCGCGCATTTCCAGTCAAGCCAACCTCGCATCTCATTGTGCGGAGACGAGACAATAAGCTTCCACGCACTTCCTTGTCCGGCCAACCTCGCATCTCTCATGCGGAGACGAGACAACAAGTGCTCTGCTTATTTTACAGTCTGGCCAACCTCGCATCTCACTCATGCGGAGGCGAGACAACAATCGCTTTGCTTATTTGACGGTCGAGTCAACCTCGCACCATGTCCATGCGGAGACCTGACTTCGCATTGCACTTTCAAGCCGTCAGTTCATTCTCACGTCCAATCTTGAGTGCTTCGTTCAACTCAACACTTTAGCGCAAAACAGATGCGCACAGCATCCAACCCAACAATCGCTTTTGAAACGGGACAAAATAACAAAAAACTGGTTCATCCAACCAAGATGACCACACTAACGTACATATATACACTATGTACAAACGTTATTGGTCGGAATTATTGCTGCGGTTGGTTGTCCCCTGTCAGATCGGGTGGGGACAAAGGTTCTGGCAGCAACATTGCACCTCTGCCCGGGGCATGTTCAAACTCGCGCAGAGTCGACTGCGGTCTGACATCCCCCCAGATGCCACAGGCCCGGGCGTAACGGTCAAATTTGGCACATTCTGTTTTTGGCTCTCGGCGGCCAAATTTTGTTGCTGATGCGGATATTCGACTTGTTGTTCCGCAAAAATGGGCTGATTTTGTTGGGAAGTCGTAGGCCTGGGTGCGGGCTGTGGGGGATTGGGGGTTGACGTCAAACTGGGCCCCGCACCCGGCATGTTCATGTCAATGCCAAGCCTGTCCAAGGCGCGCTTGGCTTTTCGGTTGTATTCAGCGGCACTGGCGATAAATCTCTCGTTTTCAGCCAGCCTGCTGTCTTGTCGGGTACTCCTCCGGGGCACAACAATATCCGGTCGGGTGGATGGGCCGGGCTGATTTTCATCGACAACGGCTTGTTCGTCTGCCGCCTCAGCCCCAGCCGGCAATCCGGCCGGCCCGGCCTGCATTTCGCCCACAGCCCCGTGGGTCAATTCCATGTCATCCCCCCCGCGGAAATGTTGTGTTTGCGCAGCTGCAGCTGTGGCCCGACTGCCCCCAGCTTCAGCAACTGCTTCCTGACCATTTTCGTCGGCCGGCACCCCGGGCACACGATTTTCGTCTGGGGGCACATTTTGGCCATGTTTGTCTCTGATTCTGGCCATCAACGGACAGTTTTTGACTTCGTGCCCCGGCTGCTTGCACATAATGCAAGTCACCGTCGGCCGCCCGGACGTTGGCGACCTAATCAGGCCCAACATATTGGTCAGCCTATGCATGGCTGATTTTTCGGGCCGAAAATAAAATAAATTTGTCAAAAATCGGTCAAACAAGCAAAAATCACGTCGGAATCTCCCGATTAACAAAATTTACCAGCCGATTTTTCCAGCGGCTGTTTGGCTCTTGCTTGTGTGGAACAACACACCAAGCAGTCACGTGCTAGCAACGCACGGAAGCAGCCAAACAAACAAACAACCAGGTATTGGCGGCGGGTAGCGCAACCCACAGCCCCCCGACCTGGTTTTGCCGCGAAAATCGGGGTTTTTACGGAAATTTTGCGGGCGGTTCTGTCCGCCCGGTCTTGGGAACTGCTTTGATATCAAAGTCAAACAAAATCAAGCAAAATCACTTCGATTTACTGGGGTTCAACCAGGTACTGTCCAAGTACCCCCCGGATCGAGTGAAAAAAAATAGGAAAAACTCGGGCTCACCACTTGTGATCTGCTGCCGTCCTAGGGAGCTCGTCGACGGGGCAGATGCACTTGAGCACGCCACCTTCTGTCACTCGCCAGACAGTCAGCAACGCGCCCGGACCGACAAGAGTCACGCCGAAGTGACCGTCTCAGCGCGCAAGTCAGCCCTGGACCAAAATCCACACGCCTCGCGATGGCAACTCGGACGGCGCGGCTTGATCCTGGTGACAATCCAGTCACCCGCTTTCCTGCAATAAAATGAAGCAAGCAAACGGTCTCAGGCAAGCAAGCACAAAAACCCAACAAGACAAGCCCAGCAATCTAGCTGGCTGTTTCGCTTCCACGTATTGCACGAAAAGCACCCCGAAGTCGACTTCAACAGCACGTTTTACGCTATATAACGAATAACGGAAATAAAGGAATGAAAGATAGAAATCAACGGCAAATAATATCAATATTCAATAAAATACCTCGCGACTCCAAAACGGGCAAAAACACAACTGAATAATATCTGATTTACGAGAAGGGAGAATTTACGAATTAGAAGAGAAAAGGAAACGGCGATAAAGTCCATCGCTGAGCCATCCATTTGAATTTCCATGCTCAGCCACAGTCAACACACTCGTAGACGACTCTCACAGTCTGTTTTGACGACGATATGAAGACGACATATGCCCAATGTCACATTTTGTAAAATTATACCATTGGTCAGAGATTATTATAACTCAGTCAGAACTAATCTTCAGAAACGCCTGTGCTGCATGCATCCCTAAAATAACCAACCCGAGAAACGCATCCAACCATGCGCAGTCTGTTATATTTGACCCTTCGATTAGAAAACCGAGCCTGTTGCATCAGCGAGCATGACGCTGAAACTTCTGACTTTGAACTTTGACGATAGTCTCGACGGAGCTTGACGTTGTTGTGAATTCTGCCAGTCTCAATAATCAGCAATTAGACCCAAAATCCTTCACCAGCATCCCACAATTTTGTGCCGATTTGTTTCCCGAAGATGTTTTTCAAACTTGTTTTTTGCCATTTTCGGTTCGATTCGTACAAACTTTCACAAATCAACCAGGAATATATGCTCTAGAACCCTATGAAGTATCCTTCTCCCAATTTTGAGCGAAATCCATTTTCTCACCCCAGATGTAGCGTACATTACATACATACTTTGTTTAATACTTCAGAAAATCACGTGACGAAATAGATTCGGATTCCTCGACTATATACTCGACTCGCTGTTCAGAAAAGTTTTCCGGATCCAAATGATCGGGGACCAAGGGAAGTGCGTATGTACTTGCTTTTGTCTGCGGCAACTTACTTTTATAACCGACTGCCTGTCTGCTTAGCTTGCTTTGATAAAAGCATGAAGATGCACTGCTGTATAGGTATGTACTGCCCTGCGGTGCCGATACTTGAAAAACAAACTTGTCCGGTACAGGAACTCACATACCAAGCCCAGCAACTTTACTGCAGTTTGCGATTTGAGACCTTTTGAAACCTAATGCCCAAGAATCATAGAGCTTTCTGCGCCATAAAGCTGTCCTTGTAAATAATATGCACCATGCCGCCTGGCTTGTGCCGTTGGTCCATTCCGGGACCTGTCCATGGCACTACACAAACTGCTGTGCTCCTCAATTAATGTTGTATGCATGTATCTTTAGGTTTTCACGTGCGATGCTTGCAGAAGAAGGGGAGAGTCATGCTATGTAGGTATATACATTGTACACACAGCGCACATCAAGCTAAACAAGCGCTCGGTAGTTTGTGATATTACGTGCCTACGTGTCCATCTTTGGCTGCGTCGTCGGCACAGACACCCGTATGAGACTAGGCCGGCGCCTAAGATCATAACCGGACATCTGGCTGCCGATCAAAAACGCTTTGCACGCTAAAAATTTCGTTTTTTTTTCATTCGCAGCCTCTATAGTTCGTCGCTTTCATCTCGCATTCATTATTTAGGGACCGCACACATCTTTGGGACACGGGTTCATGGGACCCAACGTATGTATCGGAGCTAGCATGGTAATGCTAAGCGACATATGGTTCATTCCCTATAGTGCGCTTTCTGAAAATTTTGATCGTGCGCTATTTCAACAATACTCAACCGAATGAGCTCAAATTTGCACACAATGTATATACCGTGCCCCAAAATGGCCACACAAAATTTCATCCCGCTGCGTGCCCACACGCGCAATCGCGGGCAAGATACAGTTGTCATTTTTGTAAAAACGTTCTTTCCCTTTTTTTTTTCCACAAAAGAGTAGTCAGGGCCCAGACGTTACTGAACACCAGAAATGTTAATATCGCATATAGGGTTTTCGCACACGAGAAACACGATGGTGCTATCGCCGACTTCGTAACTAAACGACTGAGACCGGTTCCAGACCATGACCACGACTTTTTGTATGTAAAGTGTGCTTCCCGAAGTAAAATTTCGCCGAAAAGTTGGGTTACCAGAACTATTAAAGTTGTTTATGTGGTTTTCGTACTCGAGAAACACGGTGATGCTATCGCCGAGTTCGTAACTTTTAGTATCAACGGTTCCAGACCATGACTTTTTGTACAGAATGTGTGGTTCTAAAGCCAAAATCAGCGGTTATATATGTTTTTAATTTTTGTTACGTCAAAAATATATTAATTCCAATACGTTAAATGTTTTTCAGCTCAAAAAGAGCCATAATGGACGCTCAGACACACACAATAATGCATTAGTGCACGCTACGTAGTTGCCTGATTCATAAAGCGCACAATGTATTAAACACAACACACAGCCAGCCAGCCTGCACACACACACACAGGCAGGCAGGCAGCCAGCACACACACACACACAGGCAGCAAGCACAACAGGCAATGCAGCAATGCATGCGTAGTTACATATGTAGTAAAGATTGTGAAGGAGATTGGCGAAGCGATGTCCGAGCGGTATAACGCGCAGCATTGAAGATGAAAGGCCGCGGGTTCAAACATTCACGCGCGCAGCCAACTTTGTTGTATTTTTATTAACTTTTAATGAATTCTGCGTAACATTTTTTCAGTTTTTTCGTGTTTTTATTTGAGATTAATTATTAAGCACAGGTGCGGTTCGCAGTTTATGCGCTGTGATGTCATTCATGTTAAAATACCGACAAGATTTCAACTTCTTAATTAAAATAGCTGTTGCTCTCTAACATTCGAAGCTTTTTCCGCATTTATAATTTGACTTTCGTGGGAAAGTTAAATAGTAGTTTTTACGTAACATTGAATCCAAGATCAGATGCGGCGGCCAACACCAAAGCAATCTGGAGACTGATGTTTGACACTTATTTCATTGCTGAAGCTGAAGGGACAGGTTGCATGGAAGTTCATTGCACAGCTTTGCTGGTATCGGCGCACAAACATTGAGAATCCATCCCCCTATTCTTCCATAAAGCGGGTTTTTTCTTTGCGAGCCCAGACTTTGACAGAAAACAGAACAACCCCCCCAATCCACACGACGGCCCGCCCTCCCCCCTCAGCCCACACAAAAAAAAGAAAAAAAAAAACACCATTGAAAAAATCCAAAACCCCCCAAAAAAAAACCAATACTAAACCAACAAGTGCCATTCTCTGAGACGATGCGCAATCAGTGCGCTATAATTGATGGTACCTAGGGTGTCAAATACATACCTGGCGGTAAATTAAAAAAAATAAATAACTTGACAAGTTACCATGTTCCTCAAAAACATAGACATACTCGTGGGGCACTGCGTTAGTTTTGTTTCAGTGGTGGGTGAAGACGCAGACACAAGCGTGTCTCCATTGTTAGAACCCCATAGTGAAATCGAAACACAAAATTGGCCTTATGTCACGATAACCACCGATTCATATATCCTGCCAAAAAGTACAGCATCCTTAAACTAACCCCCACACCTCGTTGCGCTCATGTGCGTTGATTACTTGAGAAAAGTCTGACGGTCGACATTTTCTTAGTTAGAACCATTGCTTGCCGGAACTGAAAACTTTCTGTGCCTGATTTATCCGGGTTCTCTGTTTGACGCTTGCGCGATATAAAAGAACGACACAAGAAAGAAAAATGCCCCAAGGGGCATAAAAGAAATATGGTTCCCTGGCTGACTGGCATAAAAGAACGATACTAGCTTGCACCACCTTGCTGATGTTTCATTAGGCACTGGAATAAACGTAAGTGTGTTCTGAGCTGTTTGATACCGAACAGTAGACATTGAACCATATTCCCGGCGCGTGCTGTCTTGCCACCAGAGACACAGGGCACGGAGATATTGAAAGATTGCAATATTCTCTTTACTCCTCTCTTTGTTAAACCATCGTGCGCAACCGAAGACTGCACAGTTACCGTCGTGAGGTTGAAAAGAAGAAACAGTTGCCTGGGTTTGCACGAAAGTTTCGATATCGGCTGGGTGTTGGTTCAAAAGAGTTCGCGCCGGGAATATGGTTCAATGTCTACTGTTCGGTATCAAACAGCTCAGAACACACTTACGTTTATTCCAGTGCCTAATGAAACATCAGCAAGGTGGTGCAAGCTAGTATCGTTCTTTTATGCCAGTCAGCCAGGGAACCATATTTCTTTTATGCCCCTTGGGGCATTTTTCTTTCTTGTGTATGTATATGTCTGAGTTTTCACAGTTAACTGCATTTTTTTTCTTCCCCAAAACGACGGAACCAAAGTAGGGGGGCCGGGGTGGATTTGGGGGGGAGTGTTTGGGGGGGGGGGGGGTCGCCTTTTTGAAAAGCTCGCCATCATTATTAGTATGGAAAATTCGATTACCCAAGTCCTTACGTGAGGTGCGGATTCATGCCAGACTGTATTAGGTATAGTCGCTTTGTTATGTGTGTCTGTGTGGCCCGTTTTTCTGTATTTCATAGCCACAGTTTTATAATTGATGGCCGCAGTACTTTCCTCAAAGATTGGCTGCGGCTCCCAATTGCTTAGCGTATTTAAGCAAATAGGAATACAGTAAGTACCCCTGAGCGGCTAAACCCTGTGTAGAAGTGCATGCTAGGATCAAAGTCTTCAGATTTATTATTTGTGGGCACAGGAAAATCACGTTTAACCGAAAATCCTTTCCTCCTGACCAGAGTAAGCCGTGGATTAAGAGTTTTTCCAAGAAAGGATATAATAATGATTGTCGGACCAGGGAACCATACGCATATACTTACTGTGTGAATCATATTTTGAAAAAGTTGGCTAGCACTGTTGTTGTCAACAGAACTGCCTGCGATTTGTGCAAACGCAGCTGGCTGGGTTACGACGGGAACGTTGACAACAGCAGTCATCCTGCTGCGTTTGTACAAACACAAGCAATTTCGTGGACAATATTTGTACAAGCCACAAGTCTATTCCACTGTTCCGTTTGTATAAATAAAATTTACAATATTGTGCTCCAAAAACATTCAGTCTATGTCCGGCTGATGAAACTCCATAAATCACACAATACTCGCTTGTCACTGTCAGGCGCGGTGCTTTTCTTTGAACCTGGAGAATGCTCTTTTTTTAAAAACATTATGATTTGAGAAGCTTAATTTGAGCAGCTCTCAATATTATTTGGTATTTTTATCTTATTTCAAAGCGAAAAATAAACAATCAAAAATGATATTTATGTATATAATTTCCAGCAGCCTGTCAACCCAGCACACTATACTCTGCACGTGCACGATGCTCCAAGGAAAATATCGGCTTCGCAACCGGACTTGGCTCGATTGAATGATATTAGTGAGTTGAAGCATCATTTTGGATAGATTTAGTAGTGTGGGTTTGTGTTTTTGAAGAAGACATAATTTTGTTTACAAAGGATTTTGGAACTTATCCCTTTATTTGGGTAGATTGTGCGATCAGGTTATCGTTGTTGAAGTACTTAACGATGGATATGATAACAAAAAAGTGCTAGGCTCAGAACTGGTTGGCTAATAGGCTGCGTGTCGACCATTGGTACACCTTGAATTACCATGAATGCTTTCTGTCATCCGCATTTAAAAATGTCGTCACGTCTTGCGTGTCATGTTGCTCGTCCCTCCCATTATGTTGGATGCAACAGCATCACCCAAAACTGCGGTGACCACACAGCGATCGCTGTTTTTGCTTAGTTAGGTTTGAGCTCAGGTATAGACTTATATTCATGTCGTCAGCTTTCGTGTCAACTTGGCCTAATGTCACGTGGCGGTGGTTGGGTTGAGACCGGTCTCAACTCAAACAGCCCTTAATGAGCGCCGTTAGAAACAGACCAGAGAGTTGACGGCTGAACGACTATGGCCCTGGTATAATTGGCCAGCTACCCATTTTGTCCATGCCGCACACCGTGTTTCTGCATCACAGGCGAGGACGTCGAATTGCTAGTGTCGGGTGCCACATCCAGTCATCATCTATTGGAGCGTCGTGCGACGTTGGCCGACACCGCCTGCAGCAGTCTGTCAGATCCGATGCTATCGGTGCAAGAGATCGAGTCCTCATTGCGATCACCCACACAGCGGAAACCGTTCGAGGTCAATAGTTTTGTGTATTTTTTCGCGATTGCTTGGTTTAGTATATTTTCGTCTCAAAACAACATCAATTTCACTATCTCCTTGCGAGTAATGGCAGCAGTTCTGGCCTGTTTTTGTATCTGGTTGCCGGTTTAGTTCCAAATAAAACGGTTTGGGGTTGTTGGAGAAGGGGTCACGTGTTGTGATTTCGTTGTTCCTGTATTTTCAACCAGTGTAATACTTGTTCACATGTTAGCTGCGAAGCACTCTTACGCTGGTCGGAAACATTGAAACAATGAAATTGCAAGCTATGTATGACACCCGACCCATTTTACACCCTCGCGACCAAACCCGACCCGCGTGCCAGCAAAGTGTCGGCCAAAGGTTTATAATTTGAATAGGTTTGAATAAATCAGCAGAGCTATTCAGGTGTAGACTTTTTCTGGTTGAGATGATCAACGCATTTCATTTCCAGAGCTTTCTCCAACAACAATTCTGCAGCGAAAACCTGGTCTTTTGGTTATCGGTGGAAAATTATCGAAGTCTGACGTCTGATGATGAGGTATGCCTACATATATTAATGTTTGGAGGAAGGACGCTCGTTCAGAACTTATGTACTTATTTCTCACCTATACGAAGTCATTACCTGCAGATTGAAAAGCAAGGAGAGTATATGGAATATTGAGTATCAGATTCACCAGATCTACGGTAGTCGCTATAAATAAATATGTAGCAAGCGATTTACTTCCAAAATCAAAATAAGTTATTGATTATTTCCGCAGCGGCCCGCGGTGGCACATCAGATTTTCGACCGGTTCTTTTCGGACAAGGCCACCGACCCGGTTAATGTCGACGCACGCACGATACAGAGCATTCAGGAGACACTCGACGGTGGCAAATACGAACCAACGCTCTATGATGTCGCTCAATACCAGGTACATACTATGGGTGGAATTTTCGAAACGGTGCAAAGGTCAGTTGGGTGTAAGGTCGGCGTAATAAAGCTCGGTCGGTGAGCTCGGTGTAAACGTGGGGCATTGCTCGTTGTTAATGTGGAATGTTTCAAGTTTACACCGAGCTCTTTCACACTGAACTGTCGACCGAGCTTTCCACCGACCTTTACACCCAACTGACTTTTACACCGTTTCGAAAATATCACCCTATGTTGAAACATTTTGTTGTAATGTGAGTTAGGCTGAGCGTTTTCTGCCTGCGCACTGGTGTATGGGACATCGTCGGTGCCAAGGCATAAGAGCATGACGAATATTCATAACGCGCGCAAGAAATGACTTTTCAACAATGACTTTTGCCGTAATGCTTCACTACCACTGTCAGTCCATAGAGCCACTGGGTCACATCTGCACTGACGATGCTCTGCCTCACCGTTTGTTCACTAGTGCTGATCAAAATAGACAAAACAGCACAGATCCGCCGCTGCAGTATAATGCAGCGACTTTTTGACTTATTGCCTTCGTGGTGCACCAGGCCATCGTCAGCGATCGTTTGTCAAACAAAACGGAGTCTGCCGAAATCTTCTGTCACTCTGTCGGCCTATGTTTCTAGATCTTCCACCTACTTCGCTACGACTGCTGGCCGCGATTCCTGAAATGGCAGGCGCAGGAGAAGGAACGCGCCGAGAAGCAGGCCGCGCGGGCACTGGCCGAAGCGCAGAATGACGCATCCAGCTCGCAAGGAGGCGACAAATTGAACGAATCCGTCACATCCTTCGGTAGCAATACGTAACTGAACGAAGAACAAACATTCAGCGAATTGGTGATAAAGCAACATCAAACTGTTGGCCAGCTTTCAACTGTGGCTCTCAGCAACTATATCAGCACACGCTGTGCATGGCGAATGGAGCAGTCAACTGCTTATAGCATCAGAAAGGAATGATTGGTGATAAGGATTATTAGTTAGTAAGAATGAGTAGTTTATAATATATACAAACAGTGGGCATCACGGGAGCACCACGTGCCAGGACCTCGCGGGCGCGCGCGCGCGCGCGTCGGGTCGCGTGTCGGACTCGGGCCTCCTCTGTCCGTGAAATCTGGGCGCACCACTCGGGTCTCCTCGAATAGCAAGGCGCACCACCTCACGTAGCTGGGACTACAGGCGCCCACCATGCCTAACTAATTATATATGTCTAGACAAAATTTTTGGTGAATGATTGATAAACAGTTTGTTACTATATGTTATATATATAGGGGTTGTCTTTTCGTCTGGGCTTGCTCAATTTCTTACTTATTAATCACACGCCGCTCGCTATCCCTTTAAGAGGTGGATCACTTATTTGGGTGACCAGGCATGGCCGCAGTCCCAGTGTTGCATATCGCACATTGATGGCCTGCGCGGACATTTACATGTTGCGGCTGAAGGTGGCGAACAAGACGGAAGGTTCAACATCAGCGTGCAGCACCGCGCTGGAATTTGCGAACAATTGCGGCGTTTCACGTGAATTTAGGTTTGCTATTAAAGTGATTTGTTGTTAAAGAAGTGTTGAAGACCATTAGTCCTTACAAAATGAGCGTGGTGGACCAGTTAACGCCATTATGGCGGTTTGCACAGGCGACAGGTGATGGTTTATATTTACCAACACCAGAAGAACAACAACGAGAAATCACACCTTTTGAACGATGCTGCTAGACGAACATTCTCGTAGCTGTCGCCGTTTCTAGAAAACGGTCGTTGTGCTGAAAATTCAAGAAAACCAAGAACAGCGCACGTGCATTGTGAAGTGGTGGCGTGCGACGATGATAAATCCGATTGATCCAGAAAAACAAGCCAGAGAACTTTAGATATTCGTTTTTCGGACAAACTAGCCCATTTGGATTTACAAGAAAACTGTTCCAAAATGATGTGGTCTTCTTCCCCTTATAAGATCACGAGAAAATGACCGTTTGGAGAGATTAAGTTTGGAGGATGTGTTGATGGTAAATGTACTGTAGGAAATTATGGTTCCGGTGACGGCGATGATTATTCGTGTTTGTTTAGCTGTGGAGATACGATAACGGGTGTTGGGTGCGGGTTTTGCCATGCTCGCAATCGCCTAAAATAGCCCGAAATGAAGGCAAAAAATATATATTCATGATACTTAGCGGAAAGACAAAATGCAAAGATATAATTTTTAATAGTGAACCAATCACGAATAGTTATGTAAAAAAAGATTTGAAACGACGATATATGAAAAATATATTATAACCAAAGGGTGAAGCTGTATTTACACCTTGAACAAAGCAATACACTTTTTGGCTCCTTGTGAAAAAATATAAGCTACGAATTTTAAGCTTATTGTTATTTGAGAGAAAACGTCGTCATATGAGCCCTAGCTAAACCCGATTTCGTAGAGTGATAGTAATCGACAATGCTCATAGTTTCGATCTGTCGTTGTCATTGTTATCTTTCACTTGAAGCATATAAATCCAGCTATTAGCCGCTCATACAACAATGTACCGCCTTTAATTCATTAATTTATCGCCATCACAGTCGCCAGTCGCTTTGTGGAATCTGAGCGCGGCGGTTTGGCCAAAAATCACTTTTTTACACCAATTTCTCGTTTAAATAATGAAAAGTGCGCGTGTTGTCTGAAAAAAATACAGAAATATAAGACGTACCGAAGCTGGCACACACCCAATTGGGATATGCACTGTTGCGCAGCCAGTGAGAGTCGTGTTGCGCGAATTCTGATCACAACCAGGTCGACTGCAGGAATCGGTTTCAGCAGCGAGTGCACCTCGATGAATTCGGTCACATAGGTCGAACCTCGCATCAGATTGCAGCATTCAACACACAATCAACATAAGCAGACGATCAAATTCGGCTTGTAGAATCCGGTAAATCATCTGTTAAACAAGGTCGTCGAACACATGTATTAATTATTATTATTTAAATTAGATGGAATTATAAGTGGTCGCGCGCCACCACTTTCCCAGCAGATGATGTACGGCTGGCACTGTGTTTTTCGTTTTTCTGGAATTTTGGCGCAACGACCATTTTCTGGGGCGCGACCATTCGATATTTACGATCACATCCACTAACTTGAAGGTGATATGGTGTTGTTCTTATTGTGTTTGGTCAATTATAAACAAATTTCGCCTGTTTCACACCCCCCCCTGTGTGCAAACACGCGGTGGTCGCCAGCCCACGAAGTCCACCCCGCGCTCATTTGGGGCTATGTGTTCACGCCTTTCTTTGACAGATATTATACAAAGCCTCAAATTCAGAAACCAAATGATCGAATTGCCCAGCGCCCTCTGCACCTTATTTTAACCCTCTTTTCGCCGCTGCCGGCCATTCAATTACCACGCACACGCCCATCAGACCCTTGGAATCCGGCTGCCCTAGTACGCCAATGAGTGGTGCCACCTAGAAGGATCGCTATCGTCGGTATCAGTAAAATTAAGACCAAGCCCCAACAAAAGACCAACCCCCTTTTTGTGTGCAGCGTGTAGCTGGCAAACTATTCTAAACATTCACCAAAAATTTTGTCTCAAAACGCTATGTACATTGAGTTACAGCATGTTGAAAACACCTGCTAGTCCCCGTTGGGGGTTGGTCTAGTTTCTTATTTTTGAAAAAGAAAACCAAGTTGGTTGGCGGAGGAATTTTCGCGGACAAAAAAGACCAAGCCCCAAAGCACGCGACCCCAACACACACACACACACACAAGATTGCTTCAGCACATGATTGTTGCATAATACCCCAGCTGTGTGTGTTTTGTATTAGGGACTTTACGCTCTCTCGGTGAGTGCGTCGCTGCTGGCCCGATCATTACGTTTATAATGTATCGTAAGGCGGCTTGGCTGTCGGCGTCTTTAGCACAGTGGCAAGCATATCTGACTGTGGTTGTGAGAGCCACGAGTTCGAAGCTTCTCACAGACAAGCTTTTTGATGTTTTTCTTTATGTTTTCAATGTGTAAATATCAATGATTTCAACAAACAGAAACCAATCGCTTCACACCCGACGTTTGCTTCAAAATACAATCAGAAAAACCCGGCCCAAAAAATCGGGCCGGATAGGACCGGGCTGACTTTTTCTGAATCCGGCCATGCCGGACCGAGGTAACCCGATTCCCACCTCTGTAACAAGCATTTTGAATGATAATGCTGCATTTAAGACGTTTTCATGAACCCCGTATGCGTATTGAATCATTTTCAAGCAGGCGAAAAATAAATGGCAGAGAAAATGGGGGTTGGACTATTTTTCGGTTTTCAACTGCTCCGCCAAGGGGCTTGGTCTATATTTATTTTTTTGTGAACTAAAACCAACCGACAAATAGCTTTGTTTTTGCTTGGATATGATGTTTCAAAGTCTACTTTTGTTTCTATGATGATCAGCAAGCTCCCTTACGTAGCCATGCCAAACATCAGCCTACCGAACCAAACCGTGTTGGAAATGCGGTCAGGCCAACTTCAAACGCTTTTTTCTCGAAAAAGTGGTTGTGGGGGTTGGTCTTATTTTTACTGATACCGACGTTATGTCACGATAACCACCGACTCATATATCCTGCCAAAAAGTACAGCATCCTTAAACTAACCCCCACACCTCATTGCGCTCATGTGCGTTGATTACTTGAGAAAAGTCTGATGGTCGACATTTTCTTAGTTAGAACCATTGCTTGCCGGAACTGAAAACTTTCTGTGGCTGATTTATCCCGGGTTCTCTGTTTGGCGCTTGCGCGATATAAAAGAACGACACAAGAAAGAAAAATGCCCCAAGGGGCATAAAAGAAATATGGTTCCCTGGCTGACTGGCATAAAAGAACGATACTAGCTTGCACCACTTTGCTGATGTTTCATTAGGCACTGGAATAAACGTAAGTGTGTTCTGAGCTGTTTGATACCGAAACAGTAGACATTGAACCATATTTCCGGCGCGAACTCTTTTGAATCAACACCCAGCCGATATCGAAACTTTCGTGCAAACCCACATATTTAGGCAACTGTTTCTTCTTTTCAACCTCACGACGGTAACTGTGCAGTCTTCGGCTGCGCACGATGGTTCAACAATGGAGAGAAATAAAGAGAATATTGCAATCTTTCAATATCTCCGTGCCCTGTGTCTCTGGTGGCAAGACAGCACGCGCCGGGAATATGGTTCAATGTCTACTGTTTCGGTATCAAACAGCTCAGAACACACTTACGTTTATTCCAGTGCCTAATGAAACATCAGCAAAGTGGTGCAAGCTAGTATCGTTCTTTTATGCCAGTCAGCCAGGGAACCATATTTCTTTTATGCCCCTTGGGGCATTTTTCTTTCTTGTGTATTATATGT
>JASAMV010007495.1:0-13589 GCA_030248065.1 Rhynchonema sp. JSB1_4
ACTACGGGGGGGCTGTAATTAGGTGTTTACGGTAAATTCAAGTGAACAGCCCGCGTTCTTGGCTGTCAACAATAAAATAAATAAGTCACAAAGTTGCCAACCGAGTCTGCCGCACTGTCGTCTCTCTTATGTTTGTTCGCCTTTATTTTTCCTCCAATTGCCCTGTCATTGCCCCGGTTTTTATCGCGACGCTTCGCACCGGATGTCGCCAAACCGCTTCCTTCTTAGGCATCGCCGGGATTAGATTTGGATTTGGATGTTGGAATTGGCTTTTTCACGTCCTTTTGGAAGTTGGATTTGGCTTTTTTTGGAAATTTTCACGTCTAGAACGCGATCTGAGAATACAATCTGAAACAGAGGTCGCAATCGGGCCGGCCTGAGCTTGGGCCGGGCAGCGCCGAGTCGCTATTTTGAGCTCGCTCGGGCCGTGCCGGAGATTTGGGGGCTCGGGCCGGGCCGGGTCGGCTAAACCCGGCCCAATTCCGACCTCTACACTAATGTATGGGCCGAGCCAGTATTGGAGGTACCGTAAAAACCTAAATAGAAGGGGGGCCTCTATTAACTCACTGGCCCCATTTTTGGAGGGGCTCTATTCCGGGGGGGCTGTATCTAGGTTTTTACGGTACTCTAGAAGGGGGATACCTACTGTACCGCGCTCGCAGAGGGGGGATACCTACTGCACCAGAGCCGATGGCCAGAGGTATTATGTACCAGAGGTGGGAATCGGGCCGGTGCGGCCGGGCCGAGGTTTCCGGCCCGAACGGTCGGGCCGGGCCGACTTTTCGGAATGTCGGGCCGGGCCGGGCCGGGGTGGCCGGCCCGAAAAGGCCCGACATCATCGAATTTCAATAAAAATCGTGATTTTTTAGGCTAAATTTGCCAAAATTTCTCGCGATTCTGCAAATTAGTACCGACTTCCATGATTATCAGGTATTTTTAAACCAAAAAACAGTAATTTTTGCACCAAAAAATTGCTTCAAAATATCATGAGAAAAAGTCGGGCCGAAAAAATCGGGCCGGGCCGACTTTTTTCCAAGTCGGGCCGGGCCGGGAACTGTCGGGCCGGGCCGACCCCCGGACCTCGTCGGGCCGGGGCGGGCCGAGGTAACCGGGCCCGATTCCCACCTCTGTTATGTACCTAGGGGGGTTTGGGGGGGTTAGATTTTGGGGTGAAAATTTTTAATGTGTTTATTATGTGTGGAATCGTGTGAAAACGTAGTATTTGCGCGCGTAGCGCGCGAATTTTGGGTAATTTGAGGTAGAAACCACTGATTTTACACTAATTTTGGCCATTTTAGTCAAAAATTGGCACTTTTGGGGCAAAATCGGGGGGATACCTACTGTACCAGGGTGAAAATCGGGGGGATACCTACTGTACCATGCCAAACATCGGGGGGGATACCTACTGTACCAGGCGAGGGGGGATACCTACTTTACCTACCAGATTTGGGGGTTCGGGTCGGGCCGTGCCGGGCCGGAGATTTGGGGGCTCGGGCCGGACTTTACGCTCCCAGCTTCCTCTAATTAAAACAAGCCAATACCGTATTGTCGGAAATAGAACCCGGGGGGTCTATTTTTTCACTGGGGTCATTTTTGGGGGGTTCAATTTATGGGGGGAGGGAAGTCAATTATTTTGGGGAGGGGTATATTTTTCATTTGCCCCCCCCCCCGACAAAAAACCATTGTTAATAATAATGCCCATAAAAATGGCTTGTTTTCGGTATTTTCTAACGTCAACAACGGCAATTATGCTTAAAAAGCTTGGTCTGTTGTGTGCACAAGCTTAAACAAGGTTTGACACAACAACACAGCCCTACCATACCACTAATCTGTGGTACGGTGAAGGTTGGGGGTGGGGTTCTGTTAATGGGTGGGGGTCAATTAATGGGGGGTTCTATTTTTGATTTCGAGCCATTTAGGGGGGTTCAATTAATGGGGGGGCGTCAATTAATGGGGGGGTCAATTAATGGGGGGGGTTCTATTTTTGATTTCGAGCCATTTAGGGGGGTTCAATTAATGGGGGGAGGGGGCGTCAATTAATGGGGGGTCAATTAATGGGGGGTTCTATTTCCGACAATACGGTAATATTGCTAAACCAACCGTCTCAGCCACGCCAACCGAGTCTGCCGCACTGTCGTCTCTCGTATGTTTGTTCGCCTTTATTTTTCCTCCAATTGCCCTGTCTGTGCCCCGGTTTTTATCGCGACGCTTCGCACCGGATGTCGCCAAACCGCTTCCTCTCTTCTTCTTAGGCATCGCCGTGATTAGATTTGGATGTTGGAATTGGCTTTTTCACGTCCTTTTGGATGTTGGATTTGGCTTTTTTTGGAAATTTTCACGTCTAGATCGCGATCTGAGAATACAATCTGAAAAATAGGTCGCAATCGGGCCGGCCTGAGCTTGGGCCGGGCAGCGCCGAGTCGCTATTTTGAGCTTGCTCGGGCCGTGCCGGAGATTTGGGGACTCGGGCCGGGCCGCCCCAATTGCGACCTGAAAGCAATGATTTTTCTACCAAAAAATAGGTTCAGAAAAATCTCAAAAATTATGACAAGAATCGGGTAAAAATCTGACCTAAAAAAATTCGGGCCGGGCCGAGCTTTGGCCACCGGAGATTTGGGGGCCGGGGCCGGGCCGGGTCGGCCAAACCCGGCCCGATTGCGACCTCTGGTAGTTGTCTGTCTGACAACTTTTTCATTGAAAGCTATGATGTTTCGCTTTTCGGCCCTTGAAAATTGACTGACCGGGCCGGGCCGGGATCTCAGTCTTAGGCTTCGTTTAGGCTTTTAGCGTAGGCTTTTAAGAGCTTCGTAGGCTTCAACGAGGCTTAAACTTACAATCAACTCGCTGCTGTTTCTCCCAAAAAACAAGGCCAACAAAAGAAAAAGAAAACACGTGTAAAGAAACGCACACGCGCGCGCGCCAACAACAGCCAATCAGCAGCCGACTCCGCCCCCTTTGCGCGGGAAACGTCGGCCATTTTCTCACGCAACTTTGTGGCCGGTTTTCTCGCGATAGAAGTGATGTTTCAAAAATCGGGCTCTGTCTAGGACACCTCCACATCCAGACGAGTCGATTGATATGTAACTTAGCCGACTTCATTCAGTTTCCTAGGAGGAGTTAACTTAAAACTAAAATGACCAGAAATTTGGATACGCGGACATCACGATTTCTCGGGTGTCTGGAAAACCACTTTCTACTGCACGGATCGGGCTGATTTTTTCAGCGTTTTGTACCGGCTGGTATACGACATTATCGCAATAATAAAATTAGCGAAAGCCCAACACACGCGCTCACGCCAGCACCCCCGATTTTAACACTACAGGTATAGCAAAATTTCCGATAACCTGACCTGCTGATGTTTCATTCCGCGTTGCGAATTTTTTTTCCCCACACAAACACTTTTGAATACGTAAGCTATCTTGTGAATATGTCGCCAATAAGCTAATGCCACGATGTCTTCTTTGTTTTGCTGTTGCCTAATTCCGGTGCTATACTCACGTATAGACCCTGATTCACTTATCACATCGATATTCATACACGCCACAATTACAAACCCCAACCCCAGTGAAACATCAGCAGACATCCGGCCAACACTCACCCTAACATACGCGTCGGGCACCAAACTGAGTGTAAGTGATTTATGGCGTCTGTCCTTTCCCACAACCACGGCCTCATCGATGTACTGTCCCGCGTGGAAATGTCGACGTAGTGACCGAACTACGCTTGGTTGGCTGGATGCACGCAGCTGCGATATGGTGCCCGACCAGATACCATTGACGGATACCTACAAAAACAAAGCCTGGCCATATTGGTCTCTTGGCCGAAAAATGTTTCACGATCTCTATAAGGCTGTACAATGAGAATCGTTGATGATGATAAAGTGTGGCATTTTCGAAACGGTAAGCTCAGTTGGGTGTAAAGGTCGGTGTAAGCTCGGTCGAAAGCTCGGTCGGTGTCAGCTCGGTGTAAACATGAAACATTCCACGTTAACAGCAGGCAATGTTTCATGTTTACACCCAGCTGACACCGACCGAGCTTTCGATTGAGCTTACACCGACCTTTACACCCAACTCACCTTTACACCGTTTCGAAAATATCACCCAAAGACCGACCTGGCAGCAACGCCAGAAAATCAAAAATAAAAACGACAACAAAGGCTGATTCACAGCACGATTGTTGTGTTCCAAAAACTGATGTTACACGCCAGAATGACTACTGCGAGTACAGGCCAATCAAATGATTCATCGCCGGTCCAGTTTCAAAAAAGCTGCCGTCTTTCATCAATGCAGTATTGCAGCGATCGTGGTATCCACACACCAAAAAGCGGACTGCCTGCTGTGTTATCGTGCCCCGAGCACCAGTGATTGTCCGTCAGACAAACATAAAACGTGGTGCAACAATAACTATCATACAGCTATAGTATCAAAGCTGGTGATCGTAATGCGACCTGCCCTGCTTTCTGCACCAGGAATTTTATGATCTTTACTGACTGCATTAATTTCGACCTTGTACCCAAGGAAGCTTGTACCCAGACAGCAACTAACAATTTCTACGGTGGTCGAGATCAAAATCTCGTAATATTCATAATAAAAAAACAAGACAAGTGCTCAACGCCGTACAATGCACAATCCAATGTGAATAGTACCAAATGTTTTTGGTTGCCCTTTTCTGCCGGGCCACGCACCAGGGCATCGTCAGTGCGAGTGCACCACATGGTCGAAAGGTGGTTGCACTAGGTTAATGATGCACTGTAAACATGCCAGTGGGGGCACGGGGATCCGAATAGCGGCTTTATTTTTGGGTCCAGGGCTTTTTGGGTCCTCCAAGTAATAGAGCCCCGAAATTTTCGAACCCAGATACAACGGATGGTGTTTCTTGGACCCAAAAAATCCGAACTAAAAAATAAAGCCCGATATCATCAGCAATCAACTTGTCCGAAAACCCGGTACCCAACCATTAGTCCAGTTGAGATCCGTTTACATGCACTTTTCGGCGGCTCATCCTTAACCTAGTACAGCTATTTTTGGACCACACTGTAGATGCAACATCCAAGCCACCGCGACCAACCCTCAACATCGTATCCTTGACAGCCACGACCACCGCCTGCACCCGTGTGCCCCTCACAAACTGGTCCCGGTACGCCAAACGTGCGGCTTTCTTGTGCGATGCACCCATTTTGACATCGCTCATCGTGCAATGGTACGCGTGCTGACCCGAGCACACTTTGCGCTTCGGACTGCAATTGGGCAAGTCATTCATTTGGTGGGAAATATTGCTCGAGTTTGACCGATGGGGCGCTATCGCAAGATCATGATGAAAACAGAATGGCGAAACGTCAGACCGACATACTCGAATTTTGTAAACTACTCCACGTATTTTGTAGGGCTGGAATTTTCGACAGTTTTACGTGTAAGCGTAAAAGGGTGTCGGATCTCGGGTGTAAAGGTCGGTTGTAAGTCAACTCGCTCGATAGCTCGGTGTAAACTTGAAACATTACACGTCAACAGCCTGCAATTTTTCATGTTTACACTGATATTTACGCCCAACAATTGTTCACACCGCTTCGAAGATCCCACACTTTGCATGAAAATAAAAACCAAAATGAATATGAAGTTTACCAAAAACTGCTAAATGTTTCACAGTTTTCACAAAAGAAGTCTGACAATAGAGAAGAATTAGTGCTTTTTGTTCTTGTTAACAAATGCAACAATAATTTTCACAACAGTTAACAGTAAAATTCCGGACCTTTGCGTCAGAAATTATCACCAACTAGTGTGTGTCAGATTACATGTATTCTCGAATTTGCGAAACTGACAAGTGATTGACTGCCACCTCGCCCGTCGGTGAAAACAGGCGAAAACGGGCAAAGCTCACTGATGTTTCACGCACGATACATAAATCACAAACTAACTTCAAATCCGACGCCACCTTCTCCCGTGCACAACCAATCACCTTGACCTGCAGGTCCGTACCAGCGTGTTTGTCGATAAACTTTTGCGCCGGCGATTGCTTGGTTTTCGTGGCAAATTTGGACAGAAAATTGGACGGAAATTCCGTGACGTGCAGGTAGCCTGTGGCGAAAAACAATTTTTTTTAAAAAATGTTGCACCGATCAATCCGAATAACAGAGCAGTGCTTTTTATTGGCAAAATTTAGGCGCCACGAAGCCTTAAAATGCCTAAACCTGGCACGGTGCATAGAATTTTTAGTTTAGAGACGCCATTGACACATAAAATTTATGCCTGTTTGGTATTTTTGGCCTCAGCTTAGGAGCGTGCCAGAACGTTTTTTTTGTCACATAAAAATCGGAGACTTAGGTGTCCGTTTCACATACGCAGGTGTCATTTAGAATAAAAACCACGTAATGAACTAACTGCGTCCCGCTGGTCTGTGATATGGTTTCTGTTTCTGTAGTCTGTGCTGAAGTCATTCTGACATCATGTTAAAAGTCGAAACGCATTTTGTACCCACTACAAAAAAGACTGTGAATGTTTTCCAAGATAGCTAAGAAGACAGAAAATACAACTAAAATATGAACGAACCGGTGCCGCCATTGCTCAGCCTGAGCACCACCATAGCGTCTGGCAAATCCGCATGTTTCTTGCCAGTAACTGTTGCCTGAAATAGAAAGCGTTGCAAAACCAAAAGCTTTTATTTTTTTCGACAGATGGTTGAAAGTTACGGACAGCAAATTAGTATGACGAAAATGATGATCAAAATAACATTTCGGAATGCGCAATTGCGTTCTATTGGCAATTATGATGATGAAATCAGTTTGAAAGAGCAAAGTCAAAATGGTCAAAGTGTTGAAATTACAGTCAATCAGTGGTGCCGTTGGGGGAAGGGGGGTTACCCCCCAAGCATCCGGTATCTGGTATCTTGATTTTTTTCACCCAGGGGTATCCGGTATCCTGACTTTTTGTCCAGGGGTATCCTACCCTAAATTTTTTCCGAAAACCGTAAAAATCGCCCATTTTAACCTCCAAAACGCTCAAGCATAGCCCTCAAAATGACCATTTTTGCGCTTTCAACACCGATTTTGCTCGATTTTCCTCTAAAAAATTGACCTTTTTTAACAACCCCCTTGGTATCCGAGATTTTTCATTTTTGGGGAGCAACCCCCCTGTATCTGAGGTTTTTCATTTTAGGTATCCGGTATCCTGACCTTTGATTTCCCAACGACACCACTGCAATCAATCCACAAAAACGTCAAAACCAGCAGCACCACAAATCCAGGCTTGCTGGCAACATTTTCGCTGATGTTTCACGTGAGATATACTCTAACTGAGTGATGGACAACAGCACTACGCTCCACAATCCTACGTCAAAAAAAGCTAACCCAAAAAACATTTACAAAAAACGGCGCAAATACCTGACAAACATCGCCCACATTTAGTTTCGGGCCAGTTCGTCTCGGCCGTTTGCTTCTGTCCAAAACCAGTGCACGCTTGCCACCCGTTTCCGTCTTCACTGTGAACATGGTCAACTGTTCGTGGTCCTGAAACGTATAAGGAGTGTGTAGCAGTGTTTCATTTATTTCTTATAAATGTGAGCAAGATTATAATATTAGAGTAGTATAAAGCTGCATATATAGTTTCGGACTCTCTCACGAGACTATATATGTCACAATGAAATAATCGACATGCTATTCCGCTTTGATGAATCGCGAGCGGAACTGACCTTTTTCGAACCTCAATTAACTTGGTGACAATAAACAGTCTGTTTTCACACAACCATCAAATCACAACGTCACAATATCTCTAACCTGCTGTGCATTAGCTATCCAAAGCGTACCGCCACAAATCCACGAGCTGGCGACACTGCGTCGTAGGGTCAACGTCAGTTCACTGCCGATGGGATAACGACCTGGAAATGGAGCCCATGCGAGCGGAGCACAATATGCTTGTGCTAATTCACGATCAATGATGTGTGGTTTGCTATCAGCCCTATACTCACTGCCGGGAGAAAACACGGAACTAGTTTGACAGATGAGCAAAATTTCGAACAAACAAACAATGCAAGTTTTGACAGAAAAAGCTCCAAAACCAGTTGAAACTTGTAATAATAATACCGTAAACTTGAAACCGCAAACAGCACGAAAATGATACTGACCTTCATCAGGGGGCCAAGTATTGGGATGCAATCTTGATGGAATCACAGCGAAATGTTGTCTTGAATAACCCAATCCAGGCGCGGGTCTGATTGCCGCCAAAATGTAGTCGCATTTGCATAGAACGACCTGAAATGAATTAATCCATAATTTTCAGTTCTGTTAACATGTCCTGTGATCTGTCCTGATGTCCGCTATCTTTTCTCTCTCTTTGGCGCTTTTTGTAGCTTTTATTTGCTGTGGTTTTGTTATAACCAGTGTTGTAACTATTTCTATCTCCGTAGTTGTCCCACCCGGTCTTGTAACTGTGCTTCCATCACTAATTTTCGGCATGGTTTTATGCGTCATTGAGAGCAACAAAACAAAACAAACAAACCTGAAATGAATGTTTTGTGAATAATTGTGAGTGTAAGTTACAGTCAGCGATGCGCTGATGTTTCACATAGGGTACACTACGCTACCGAACGTCCTGCCATTCAATAAATTGAATGCTGAACATAAACTGAATTTGATGTGCATACAATATTCAAAGACCAGAAAAACAAAATTAAACAACAAAACAACCCTGTGAGGACTCCACCAGATAGACCCGAAACATAAATTTTTTCTATGTCCATGTTTGGGGTTTCGGGATTTGAAAAAAACCGAAACACGAAGCATGATGATCGAAGATGTTCCGACTGACTGCATAAATTGTTCAAGTCAGCTACAAGTGGCAAGACCGAAACATTTTCGATTGTCATGCTTTGTGTTTCGGGTTTTGTTTTCAAAACCCGAAACTTGGACATTGGGTGATATTTTCGAAACGGTGTAAAGGTCAGTTGGGTGTAAAGGTCGGTGGAAAGCTCGGTCGACAGCTCAGTGTGATAGACTCGGTGTAAACTTGAAACATTCCACGTTAATAACAGGCAATGTTTCACGTTTACACCGAGCTACGCCGACCGAGCTTTCGACCGAACTTTACACTGACCTTTACGCCCAACTGACCTTTACACCGTGTCGAAAATTCCACCCATAGAATAAATTTATGTTTCGGGTTTCGGGCCTATCTAGTGGAGCCCTTACCAACCATAGCCTTCACATCTACATCCGTTTTGATTGTGTGCCGTGCAATTTCCAAATGTTTCTCACTCAACGTTCTGCACAATTCGGGCCACAAGGATAGTTCGAGATATCCACTGTTGTAGTCAACGTGTAACACACATGCGCTGTGCGTGGAATCGGGCTGCAAACGTCGTTATATTAGAACAAGGCTGAATGAAAAATATTATTATTATTATCATCTATTTTTAAAATCCGCATTCTTTTGATAATAAATCACTTGTGATAAGTGAGCCACCCACCAGGATGCTGATGTTTCACGCGGGATAAACTATCAAAGATGTAATCCTCACAGCGCTCCGGTTTCTTCGACTGACACAAAAACTTCCAAAATCATCAAAATTCTACAAACACTTGGACGATAAAATACTAGAAACAAGTTCAACAGGATGTTTGATAAATCTCTGACATTGATTGCGTATTCGCAGATTCGAATAACTTGGCAACAAACACTTGGTTGTCTCGCGTTTTGTTAGCCGAACGAACCTTGGAACGACCCGCAATCACTAAAATTTCAAATAAGGCAAGCAACCTACAACAGTCCAGATTTAAATACTTCGTTTTCATCGTGCTGTTTTTTAAGCTGAGCAACAGAAGCGCATCAATCAAAATCTGTACCACACGGATAGTCAAGCAACTGTGAAACATCAGCAATTTTTGAAATTGACAAACTGTTATTTACCTAGAACAATGACAACAACAACGCCAGAAATTGAAAAAAATATGTTTTTCGCAGGCACGGTCGTGTCGGGCTGTGTCAAGGGTGCGAAATGGATTTGGGCCATATGATGCTATGCCGTTGTTTCTGTGATTTTGTCTATCGCAAAATTTTCGCACGGCTCACAAGGTAGCAACTTTGACGCTGAACAATATCACAGTAACAACCCATTTTGCACCCCGCAACCAAGCCAGAGCAAAGTGCACCACCGCCAGGATATATCGCGGCGAAACAATTCCCAACCTCCACCTCCCCGTCCATATGCGCATGCACAACGACGCCTTGCAGTTGTGTGCCTTCAACGTCGCACGTCAGACCGACTAGCGGCACAACTTTGGTGATTTTCACGCTCACAAGATTGCCCACTTGTGGCAATCCGTCGAATTGGCTCGCCCCGTGGAGCCTATCTTGCCATTTCACCCATTGTTCGAGTAGATTTAGGCCCAGCGACTCAGGCGCTTGGTCGGGCGGGTAGCAGTAGCGAGTCTGAAGGGGAATGTGACGTTTTATTATTACAGCAGGGCAATATCTCGCGATGCACCTTTTTACGTATTTTTAATTTCACCACGAACGAGCGGCTTTCAATTTTATTTTTCTTGGGGCATACTTTTTTTGTAAGTTTATCGTTTCACAAACCAAGGCATCCCCGAGCAATTACCACACTCTGATTTATAGAGGTCTTGAAACATCTTTGCGTTCAGAGTGTAAACTTGAGACGGCCAAAAACAGTGAAATTCATTCATGAACGCGATTTCTGTTATAATATAGAAACAAATGCCACCATCAAACATGATAATCGGACCAGATTTATAGATACCACAAAACACAAGTATTGAACAGCTTTAAGGCCATACCCACAGCGAACACACATAACTTCCACGTTGACGGCTATGCTACGTGACCAAATCACATCCAATTCAATCACCACAATCTGATATGATCCAAAATTCATGCACACAACCAACAACAACACCAAAAAATCATCACCACGAACCTTCATCATAACGGACACCCTTTGTTTGTCCAAATCCACGCTGTCAATCTTGACCAGCACCGATTGGCCAGCTTTGCACCGTGTGTTTTTGCCTTCGTCCACGTGACCGAATGGCGCCAACGCTTGCATCTGACCGGCACCTGGGTACATTTCAGCAAAATTAAATTTATTTGATTTGATTTCACATTTTGCGTTTCTCTTCAAGGGAAGCCGCATTATCAGCAGTAGCGATTCATCGTAACAATGTGCGAGTTATTAATCAGACGTGAAGCATCAGCCGATACTGGACTCAGACAGAATGCGCCTGGGGCACACAATATGAACAAGAAGCCGCGCAACGTTGAAATCCAACTGAAGGTGAGTTATATTTAGTCCATTTTTTGTGCTTTTGCAGACAATGAGGACCAGTTTTCCTTTAAATTATGTTTTGCAATGGCATTGGACAATGTGGATCAGCGTAAAAATTGTACTCATATTGTCCACAAGCTCAAAATTGAGATGTATAACATAAGCCTGAAATAATAGAAAATGTTGAAATATGTAGATCGTGCTTTAATCTGACCGGGGTCTGGGACAAATTCAGAAATGAAAATTATTGCTTTTATCTTCCGTCACAACGGATACGACTAGATAACAACCATCACTTTCCAGGAAGTCTGTCTGTCGTGAAACATCAGCACCGCCCAGCTCAGTAAAATATGCCTCAGACAGACAAAAAATAAATAAACATACCAAAAATTACTCATACAAAACGCCGACCCGGGCCCCACGGCGTTTTGTATGTGTAATTTATGTCGTTTGACGAGGACGAGGATTAATGCATAATTTTCAGTTCTGTTAACATGTCCTGTGATCTGTCCTGATGTCCGTGATCTTTCTCTCTCCTTGGCGCTTTTTGTAGCTTTTATTTGCTGCGGTTTTGTTATAACCAGTGTTGTAACTTTTTTCATTTCCGTAATTGTCCCACCCGGTCTTGTAACTGTGCTTCTATCATTAATTTACGTGCATGGTTTTATGCGTCACTGAGAGCAATAAACAAACAACAAACAAACCCGGGCCCCACCTTTGGCAGTCGGTATCGTAACAAATAGCCCAAAATCGGGATGCAAATGCGACACGACGCCAGCCACCAATGTGCCGACTTCGAGTGATGCCAGTTGCGTGGCTTGCTCGTGTTCGTGCACCCAATCGTGGATTAGTGGTTTGGCAGTTACCTAAATATACAATGCGACACTTCTGGTTATTCCATGCGCGAACTACTGCATTTGTTGTGATGGGATTGATTATAGATTATTTCGTTTCCCTTGAAATTTGTTGTTTGGCCAATAAAATTAAGCAATTGCACGCACACAGACGCAAAACAAGTTTATAGCAACACTGAAACATCATGGGCTGACAAACTCGCATTTTCTTGTAATTCAGAGTGAACAAGAACATTTTGCAGTTGAAGAATTTAAACGACACTTGCAAACCTGCCAAGAAAGTCACCAACCTCAATTGTGTCCCCAGCCCTTTCTCCCAGCAACGTCACTTTCGGCAGCGGTGCAGTTTCGTAATGTCTGTAAATGGATGGAAATAATTCGTCAAATTGTCATGAAAACCTAATATTCATACGATAAACGTTGTCGCTAATCAAAATTCAAACTGAACAAGAAGGGATGCGAGAGCATTGCGTGACTGTTGTATTTAGCAAATTATTGAAAAAATTAATTTGGAGTCCTGTCGTCTACGCCCAGGCTTCGCGGGGTATTCGAGACAATCGGCGTGACGTTGTGCCCCCCGCTCGTCAGCCGAATAGCACAATCGCCATGTGAAACTCACTTAGTAAAAATGATAAATTTTAAAAAGAAAAAATTGTCTTTTTAGAGAAAAAAAAATATTTAAGAAATTAATAAATTGTAAATTGTATTACTGTTGCAATGTCGATAAGTAATATGAGTAAAACATAATGCTGTTTATGATAAAACTGGGTGTTTTCTAAAAAAACGGGGAGTTTTTTAGAACAAGAAAACAAGAAACCAACTTCAAAACCAGTTCCACACTGGGAGCTTCGAGAAGATCAGATAAATGCTCCAAGCCCATCTGAACCGCGCCGAAATGTTTGGCTTTGAAACGGATGAGGTTGTTGTTAATTGCAATGACACGTTTCGCTGTTGACCCGTCGATAGCCTACGAATTAATCAAAACAATGAATATTTAGTTTCTTCATTTTTTTCTTTGCAGGCGACGATGGTAACAAACACTCACGGACACCAAACCGAGTGGTCATTCGCGCGTGAAACATCAGCCTAACTTAACTCACGCACAAATGTACAAACTGTAAGACAAGACGAAAAATAAAGCTTTCCCACATAAAGAAAACTACCTCTTCAATTTCGTCCTTTGCCTGCTTTTTGCTCGCCATACTCATTTGAATCTTCCCATTTTCAGCGTTATATTTGTCGATTCGCACGCGCACCGGCTGGCCAACGGTCAGTTTGGAAGTCTGCAGTGTGAGACCACGCCGTGAAAATTACAAAAATTTTATGCTACACCGTTTCGCGTTTATTTCGGTCTGTTGAACATATTAGGGCACACGTGATTTGAAAGCAGACTAATGTTGGATATTCATAAAATATTACGAATCAACACCTTGCACCGGGAAGTTTCAGGGTACTGTATTGTAT
>JASAMV010007496.1:0-21918 GCA_030248065.1 Rhynchonema sp. JSB1_4
CATAGAATAAAGAAATATTTACCTATTCACTAGTTAGAGAGTGAAAGCACGTGAAAATTCGTGGACATGCCAAATCGTTCAGCATACAGAGAGATTCACTACCCGACAAAATAGACGGTAGTCCCGATGCGTTTCACGATCGATGCACAATGAATAAAAAAAGATTTGCACGTTACAATACCGAACGCGGAGTATTCCTCGAAAAAATGTAAAGTGGCATTTACTTTACCAGTCATGTCAGTCCTTTGAATCACACAGGCTCCAAGACCCGCACACATGCGGCGAAGGAACGGCCGGGATCATACCAGATGGTCGGATACTGATGTGTATGAATCGGACGGCTATCGGACGTTGTTGTGTCAGTTTGGTGAGGCACATTGATCAGCATGACGCTGTTTGCATGTTTCCAATTCCTTATGTGGACTTATGTACAGTACCTGTGATCAAATTAAGTCGTCAAATAACGTGTATTATTTCTCATTTGGAACTGCTTCAGTTGACGACTTGATTTGATGACAGTACGATTACCCGGCTTTATAGGTTTTGGTCCACCCGAAAAGACACATTTCACTTGTAACACAATCGAGAATACGAATGGGACTTACTATATCTAGGTCACGCATGACTTTTGCATTAGGACATTATGAGATTTATTTATGGCACTAATATTAACACAAAGTTGCTCCTTTTATCAAGCCCAAATATTCTCGAAAGCGCCACCTCCACCGGGGGCGGTTGCGCAACAGTGTATTTGATACATCATATGCTCTCCACCTCGGTGCGTAAATTCCCTTTTATTCCCAACGCCGAAACATGCGTGTGTTGCTGTTCGCGCAAGTACGCAACAAATTGAGGTCAGCCAGCTGTGAAGGTTGTCATCGTCGTGTTTGGGGGCGCAACCACCCCAGTGGCGGTGGCGCTTTCGAGATTTTGGACCAAGCGAACAGCCTATAGTCAGCAATCACCTGTACCGGTAACGACTGAGTGCGTCTCGGTCGTGTACACGTGAAACCAAAAAATGGTCTACAAAATTTCAGACGAGCCACCAGAAAACCCACGTGAGTGAAACGACGGGATTATGCGTTTCTTAATTTCGATTTTTTTAAATAATTTGTTTGCCTTGGTCACTTGATCCGACCATTCGCAGTCTTTCACTATGTGTAATTCAGTAAAGGCGGAATTATAGTTAGTCGCGTGCGACCAGCAGAATGCACGCTGCTGCCCTCTCTGCTCTTCGTTTTTTTGCAGTGTTCAGGCGTTTACGTGTAAGGTCTCACTTGTTGCGACGACCACTCGAATATTTACGTATCATACCCACTACTTTAAAGTGTGATTATGGTGTTGTTCTGATTGTGTTTAATCTATTATAAACAAGTTTAACCTGTTTCACACCCGTATGTGCAAACACGGGGTGGTCGCCGGCAGTGGTCGCCAGCCCGACTATAATTCCACTTCAATTGAAGTTGCAAAAGCCGCTTGGCTGATGTTGCGTATCTATAAGACTACAAAACACAAGATTAAGCTAAGCGAATGATTCAACCTTGACACCCAATCACAATCGTCTCGTATGTGTCAGCATGTGACCAGCTGCCGGCAACGATGTACCACGAGACACACGATGCACACAAATGCACGGTCTACATTTCGACAGCGCTGTCATTCTTGGACGCGCAGCGCGCATGCACCGATGGGACACATGGATTCTTCGGCAATTTGGCCATTCCCCACGATTCGGCTCGCGTCGCTCGCTTGGAAGCGTTTCTCACCTCCGTGAGTTACACCAACGCTGTTATCGATGGATAGACTTGTACACATATAGCAAACTTTGGACCCTGAATGCACTTTGTTGGCGCTGGGGTCGGGGTACTTTGACTTCTAATGGCCACGTCCCGTGTGTCTGCCTATGAATTCCAGCCCAAATTTGAACAAAAACCCGAACTGACCCCATATCCACCTGACGGACAAAACATATCCGACCCCTGATCTCAGCAAAGTGCATGCATGATGTTTTACGCTTGGCCAGAGGTCAGGTCACCACGATCTCAAGCACGTTCGCAGGCTGGCAACACGGGAGACGCATTTGTTGGTGTGGGTCGACATCCCGAATACGGTGGCGTACTGTCCTCAGAATCAAACTCTACACTGGTATTGGTCGGATGGCACCTTTGCTGACGTTGGCACTGTTCCGTGGTTCGTTAAAGGGCTCGGGACACGACCGAAGGAAGGGCAGCACAGCGCAGTATCATATATCGTTGGAAAGCACTGTGACAGCATATGTCACGCACAAATGTTAGTCTCCTTAGGGATTCGCTATCTCTTGGTAGAGCGACTTTTCGTTCCAGAAAAAAGTGAATTTTTCACAACTTGAAACGACCGGTGCACAAACCCAAATGAGCTGAAAGTCAAGTAACACATTGATATGATTACAACAGCTTCTGGATAACTTTGTAGTGAACTTCAGTCGCTCAAAGTATTACGCTTCACTCAGGTTAAAATGTACAAAAATCGGCCACATTTTTCAAAAATTAAGTCTGTCTCTAAACTCTGAGGCAGCGCTTGTGTTGCAGAAATGAAAATGCAATAGAAAAATAAAGCATGTTCGAAAGTACCAGAAAATAAGGTTTTTAAGTTTGGAAACACTTAGATAGCGGCGTGACAGGCCAAAAGAGCCTAAAAACCGCGGCTCAACTACATCATTGCATTCATTGACGGAAATGTGATGTAAATAAGCCGCGTATTTATTTGCGTCCTGGAAACGAGAAAGTCAGATAAACGCACAGTCTAACAATCCAGACGAGTTTCAAGACTTCAACCCCCATGGTCCGGCTGCTGCAGCCATGCCAGCCTGAATAAGGATCTTTGGCTATCAGTCGTTACTGTTAAAGATTATTGCACATTTGATAGCATCACACGATGTAGCTTCAACGTAGTTATAGAACGATATATAACATGCACATACTATCTCTTACTATGGACAAGAAACGGTCAAAATCCCGAAATCGCACATGGTAACATAACGACTAGTTCAGGAATCGTCAGAAAAACAATTTTTTAGCCTCTGCCCCTTAGGCGTAATAATTTATTGGGGCTTGCTATATATCGTTAGAAAGCTAATCCTGAGATACATTGTTTGGTGCTGTCACATTTACAATAGCTGTTAACAATAAGCATTTATAGCTGAATATAAGTGCTCAGGTTAGTATGGCTGCTCCGAGGGTTTTGTCAGATCTTGGGGTCTTTGGACCTTGATAGGTTGTTAAACCAGGCGTTTCTCTCAATTTTTTGTTTCGAATTTGATACAACCTGTGCCTTTTATGTGTCACAATTATGGCGATGAATGAAACCTCGTGGGATAACGGCGATTTCATGGATTTTTAGGCCTGTCGCGGGGAGCTTAGCCACGAGGTTAAAAAATTTAAAAACCTTATTTTCTGGTACTTTCGACGATGCTCTATTTCCCCGTTGCATTGTTATTTCCGCAGCGCTCAGCGTCAACCTAAAAATTTCAGGACAAAGTTGTGTTCTCGAAAAATAAGACCGATTTTTGTAAACATCGCGCCCTCACCGTGTGAAGCAATGCTTAACAACTAAAATTAGTGATAAGTTCTCCAAAGCTGTTGTAATCCTATCCACGTGTTCGTTGACCTTCAACTCATTCGGTTTCTGCACCGGTCGTTCCACTTTGTGCAAAAATTCAGTTTTTTCTGGAACGAAAAGTCGCTTCTACCAAGAGTTAGCGAATCTCCAAGGAGCTTAAACTTTGCGTCATGACGTAGGCTGTCGGAATGCTTTCCAACGGTATGTAACAATATGTCCTGCTACCCTTTCCTTCGGGGGTATATCCAGCCTTTTTAATAAAATCGGAGCATATCCTTAGTCTACATGTGCTCAAAACAGATCGAATCACAGAATGACTTTTTAGGTGCTCATTTATTTTTATTTGTCAGGATGCCACCGCTGGCGACTTTTGAGAACATTGACCTAAAAATCACACATTTTTGGTATAAAAATGCCCATTTTAGGCCTAAAAATGCCTATTTTAGGCAAAAATTGGGGGGAGATAGTGTACCCGGAGGGGGAGATAGGGGGATAGTGTACCACCTGAGGGGGAGATAGCGTACCCGAGGGGGGGGACCCCCCTCCCCCCCAGGAACTACACTGCTGACCAGTGTAGTGGCAGGCCCATGTGTGGGAGGTAAGTATGATGCGAGGTTGGGACCGGAAGCGTGAGAGGTATGATTTTGGTCACCCAAAAAGGCGAAAAAACACCGTTTTTGTGATACAATTTTGGCCAAAAGTTGAGGTAAAAATAGTACTTTTTCAAAATTTTCGCCGAAAATCGCCTAAAAATAGGTATTATGGGTGGGTTTGCGCGCGGAGCGCGCGATTTTTGGGAAAATAAGGTCGAAAAACACCGATTTTTGCCTTAAAAAGGTATAAAATTGCTTGTGAGAGGTATGATTTGGAGTTGTGAGAGGTAAGTACTCAACCCCCCCCAACCCCCCTCGGGTTTTGTGGTAGGTAAGTACTGAGAGGGGGGTAACCCCCCCCCCCAACCCCCCCCCCCCCCCCCAGCCGCTACTATGACCCTGACCAAGTACTACACTGGAGCCCCCCCCCCCGGAATAGAGCCCCCCCTAAGTAACATCCCCTATACAGTGGTGTATTAACGCTTGGATAGCGGCAGTGTTGGAGGTACTCTGGAGGGGGGGATACCTACTGTACCGGGCTCGGAGAGGGGGATACCTACTGTACCAGAGCCGACGGCCTGGGGGGGGGTTATGTACCTAGGGGGGGTTTGGGGGGGGGGGTTGGGGGGGTTAGGGTTTGGGGTGAAAATTTTCAATGTGTTTATTATGTGTGGAATCGTGTGAAAACGTAGTAGTTGCGCGCGGCGCGCGCGACTTTTGGGTCAGTTGAGGCACAAACCACTGATTGTACTCTAATTTTGGCCATTTTGGGCTAAAAGTGGCACTTTTGAGGCAGAAGCGGGGGGGATACCTACTGTACCGGGGTGTACTTCGGGGGGGATACCTACTGTACCATGCCAAACATCGGGGGGAATACCTACTGTACCAGGCGAGGGGGGATACCTACTGTACTGGGGGGGCTACGGGCTACCCCCCCCCCCAAACCCCCCCCCCCACCTCCAACACTGGATAGTGGTGCACAGCAGAGGTCGCAATCGGGCCGGCCCGACCTCGGGCCGGGCCGGGCCGAGCCGGGCCGGGCCGCGATTTTGGGCATTTGGCTCGGGCCGGGCCGGGCCGGGCCGGGCCGGGCACCCCGGCCCGAAGCTTCTGAAGTGACTTATTTTACTGAAAAAGTAGGGTTTTTTTGTCCAAAATACTAAAATTTCGGACGGATTCAGCAAGTAAGTGATCAGTTTTGTCCAGTCGTGTGGCTACCCAGGCGTGCAATCAACCTACTGTACCACCAGAAAGGCCTGAAATCAACCTACCTACTGTACCGACCGGCCGAGCTAGGGGGGAACAAAATTTTTTATGTCCAAGTTTAGATGAAAATGTACTCTAAAACCCTCAAAATTTTTCGATTATTTGGAATGAAAAATATGGATTTTATACCATTTTGAGCCAAAAATAGCAACCTACTGTACCAGCCGGGGGGCGGCGACCTACCTACTGTACCAGGATGGCGCGTCATCTACCTACTGTACCTAGGGGGGACCCCCCAGCCACACCATTGGTATTGTCTATCTGGCGACTTTTTCATGGAAAACAATGAAATTTCAACAAAAACATTCATTCAAAAATCGCAAAAATTATGACAAAAATTGGGTTAAAATCTGAGCCAAAAATTCGGGCCGGGCCGGGCCGGGCCGGAGATTTGGGGGTTCGGGCCGGGCCGGGCCGGAGATTTGGGGGTACGTGTCGGGCCGGGCCGGGCCGGGCCGGAGATTTGGGGGCTCGGGCCGGGCCGGGCCGGCCAAACCCGGCCCGATTGCGACCTCTGGTGCACAGGCATGGTAGTGGCTCAGTACTTACCTACCACAAAACCCGAGGGGGGGTTGGGGGGGGGAGGGTTGAGTACTTACCTCTCACAACTCCAAATCATACCTCTCACAAGCAATTTTATACCTTTTTAAGGCAAAAATCGGTGTTTTTCGACCTTATTTTCCCAAAAATCGCGCGCTCCGCGCGCAAACCCACCCATAATACCTATTTTTAGGCGATTTTCGGGGAAAATTTTAAAAAAGTACTATTTTTACCTCAATTTTTGGCCAAAATTGTAGCACAAAAACGGTGTTTTTTCGCCTTTTTGGGTGACCAAAATCATACCTCTCACGCTTCCGGTCCCAACCCCGCAGCCCGCATCATACTTACCTCCCACACATGGGCCTGCCACTACACTGTGCACAGGTACATTTATGCACGTTTGTTGTTCGTTCAGAGCACATAATGCTCCTCTTATTGACGAATAGACACGAATAAATGCGATTACAAGCGAAAAACATGCTTTCAAACCCCTTTATAGGGGTTTTTGGGGGTATTTCTGGGAACAATTTTTTCAGGTTCGGGTCAGTGAATTAATAGATAATTAATATTCTCGTTCTCGTCATCCGTTGCTGAATTTGCCGTTGTTGTGTGTTGGCTGTGCTAGTTTGGCTCGTTTGGTTGGTCTCATCTCACCGGTGCGTTTCCATTGTCGTTTATTCATTCATGTTCACATTCTTTGTTATTAACACTGTTTTATTTTAAGGGTTTTTCCGGATCTTGTGAAGGTCTTCGCGTAAGCTTGCAGATAAAATTTAAATTTGAATTTGAATAGAGGCCCCCCCGGAATAGAGCCCCCCGTAATAGAGCCCCCCAAAATGGGGTCAGTGAGTTAATAGAGCCCCCTCCCCCCCTTCTATTTAGGTTTTTACGGTAATTAGTCGCTCGCTCGTTTACGGGTAGGCTGTCCTTTTCCGTTCCTTTTCTTACCCTTTTTTTAAGAGCGGAGGAATTGGTCTTGGGTTTTGGAGCAACGATGAAATCAGGATAAAAATCGCACACAATCTAGAACTTTTCGTGTTTGGGTTCAAACCCTGCCGGTGAACAATTTTATATTTTCCCATTTTTATGACTCAGACTAGTCCTGGGCACAATACCACTTTTGAGACCCATACCAATACTGGAACTGTAGTTGGTCGCACAATTACCATATGAGAATCCATCCAAAGCACCTTGATTTTCAGGATAAAAACAACGGTTCATAAATAGAACAAGCACTGTTTAAAAATGACTTTTCGTCCAGGTACCCCCTAAATTCAGACCTACATAGCTACGCCCCTGGGACTACCTGTTTGCACACAAGATCTTAGGTCAGTCGTTCACAGACAGTTGCCCCCGACCCCATCATGCCACCGACCAGATGGACCCAACTCTACGTCGGTGGATCTAATACAGCACAATCTTGGTTTATTTTGTACGGAAACAATTTTCTGCGAGTTCATCAGCATAGAATAAACATTGTAATCACCGTGGTTCAAATGACGGTTTTCTTCTGATGTTGAATATCGATGTTGGCACTGCGCGCAAGGATTACGGTAATAAGGTTACTTTTCCTGGCGGCGAATTGCGTCTTTGGTCTTGGTGGACGGGCGCAATCCGTACAACAGGCATCCCAATTAGACTGAAGCCAAAGCCCAGACTCCGTTTTGACTCAAACGCAGGAAGTCAACACCAAAATGTGGTGTGCCGTCGTTTGAGCCCGACCTGCCGCCAATAAGAAACGGTGAGGAGAGCTCAATTTAGTGTGGGCCGTAAATTGGGACGCGCACTCTATTCATCTCCAACAGTGTAGTTCCTGGTCCGGCGCGGCGGTTAGTGTACCTACCACTTTTTTCCGTGCGGCGGTTTGTGTACCGCCTCCCTGGGGGGGAGACCCAAATCCAGGAAAAAGTCACTTTTTGAGGTGAAAATTTGACCGATTTTTTGGCCCTTTTTGGAAAAATTCTCCATAAAAAGGGTATTTTGGCGACTTTTGACAACATCGACCTAAAAATCACTCATTTTAGGCTTAAAAATGCCAATTTTGGGCAAAAATTGAGGCGGTTAGTTACCTGGCGCGGCGGTTAGTGTACTCGTGTAGCTTGGTCGCGGCGATTAGTGTAGGCAGGGGGGACCCCTCCCCCCAGGAACTACACTGAATTGCACTTTCCACTGACAGAATCCGATGCGCACAGCTGGCCGTGGCAGGTATTCCAGGAGATCATGATATCGCAAGGCATATCATGGGGTACAACGGTGTTTGTATAGTGTTTCCTGTTTTTCTTGGTCCAAGGAAACGCGCGGGCACGTGTTATAACTGAACTTCTAGTTGAGGTCGAGATTACAATTTCGATTCAATCAGGCAGCTGGCAAAAACGTGTCAAAGTTTGCCTGTAGAATCTAACAACAACAATGTTTCACATGCTCACTGTGAGCTTTGTGCGTGTGCACTGCCAGCATGTCAATGAAACATTTCACCATGTTTGCTGTTTAGTGTCGTGCTTGGATTAAAGGGGGCCTTTCGCATTTCAAACCCCCTTCAAACTTCGCATGTGTTTAGACAGTGGTCAAGGCGTCATAAAAGTCAAACACACCGTATGTAGGTCTAACGTTCAGCATGCGGCCAGGAGATGCCCTTCAAGAGGAACATCCGCGAACAAAATCAAATGTGGACCAGCCCAATTTCTACCTGCGCATTCAGGCAACTCGCCTGATGACAAGGGCGGTCAAGGCCCAGAATGTTTCGCACGATATTTGCTCCTGCCTCACTATAGAATTTCGCTTTTCTTTTTATTTCGAATTGCAACGAATTGTTCATGCGTGGCTGCTAAATGTTTCAAGGTCTGCTTGTCGCGCTGGAACAATTCGTTGAAATTCGAAATATAAAGAAAAGCGAAATTCCATAGTTAGTGTTGTTGCACGTTTCATGCGAAACATTCATTCGCCTTGACACCTTTTTGATCAAGCAGTTTGCCTGAATGCGCAGGTATAAATTGGGCTGGTCCGCCGCACACTTTGTTCCCGGATGTTCTTCTTAAAGTGCATCTCCTGGTCGCATGCTGCAGATTGGGTTCTTGGTGCGTGAGAGTTTAATAACGCCATGAACAATATTCAAATGCGTGCAAAGTTTGAAGGCGGTTTGAAATGCGAAAGGCCCCCTTTAACAAGGACACATTCTTAATCTCTTTCGTTGGTTTCTGAAATCTCGACCCCAAACTGGAGTTGAGTTATAACATGGGGTAGCTTGTTTCCTTTGACTTGCATAAAAAGGAAACACTATAGTATATCTCACTGATTCTTGCCGATAATACAAGAATTATGTACTTTGTATCGCTACTTCGTTAACACAAGCTCTTTGCTGATCAGAGATCACAAACGGTCACGGGAATTTGGTATAGTAAGTTTCTAATTTCGTTGCCTCACACATTTTTACAGACGCAGGAAAACTCCCGTTCGAAGTCGAGGCAGGCAACAAGCTCAACACACAGTGAACAAGCCACGCAGCTGACACACACAGCTTGTGCGACTGAAACATTCGAAATGCACACGAGCCAGCTGCGTGGCTTGTTGACTGTGTGTTGAGCTTGTTGCCTGCCTCGACTTCGAACGGGAGTTTCCCTGCGTCTGTAGAAATGCATGAGGCAACGAAATTGGATATTTACTATATTAGTTTTCGATTAGGAAAAAACTGTGATTTTGATCGAATGAGGACGTCTTCAACTGACTATGTTAGTAACAAGACTGATCCATCAGGCAAGTCGATGGTCTAACAACTTTGTGCCTGAAAACATTGCTTTGAGAAACACACTTTTGAATGCCAACTTCTCGCTAAATTCCGTTCACGTGAGCGTTCGTTTTATTGACATGCTGGCCAGTGGTTTTTTAAAAAAAAAAAATTTTTTTTTTTATTAAAAAAAAAATTTTTTTTTTAAAAAAAAAAATTCGTTCCAAAAGTTAAAAAAAAAAATTTTTTTTTATTATTTCAAAATTCGAAAATTTCTCTATTTTTTTGCTCTAAAAGTGCTATTTTTTGCATAAAAATTGCTACTGTTAACATCACCCGACCCTACCATGGGTGAATTGGGTGCCATAATCGTTGTTTTGTGGCATCTAGACATAGTGCACACACTCACATGGCCTCTCATATGATTACACATGTACATGTGCCTGGGTGGGCATGCATTTATCCATGCAACAGACCCGAAAGCAGTGATTCGGTGTGATATTCACTCTATATTTACACTGTTTGTCACATATTTGCATTGGTCGTGTACCAAGAGGCAATAGTTTCACCCAAATTTACCGTCTTGAGTGTCACAAAGCCACACCAAGGCACCCACACCACGTGGGGGAAGTGTACGGGTGTGTACCTGACTATTGTTGGTACTCATTGACCATTGTTTAGTATTGTTTTCGTGTCGTGAGTGCTTTATATGCACTTACCACACGTTATGGAAGAAAAATGCCACTATTTTTTTCTTTAGCGCTCATTTTTTTTCGTTTCTGGCAATTTTTGGCTGGAATAAAAAAATTTTTTTTTTAATTAAAAAAAAAATTTTTTTTTAAAAAAAAAATGGGGTTTGAATAAAAAAATTTTTTTATTAACCACTGATGCTGGCAGCGCACACGTAGCAAAGCTCACAGCGAGCATGTGAAACATTGCTGTTGTTAAATTTCACAGGCAAACATTGACACGTTTTTGCCAACTGCGTGATTGAGTCGAAATTGTAATCTCGACCTCAACTAGAAGTCCAGTTAACACGGGGGCAGCTTGTTTCCTTCGACCAAGAAAAACAGGAAACACTATACAATGTAGACCTTAGCCCGGAACACCCCATCCATTCCAGGTGTCCGCATGTCGGCGTCAGCAGTCGGTCGTCGTTTGGCAGTGGTCGTGCTGTTGGCGTGTGTCCTCGTCGCACTCTATCTGCGAATATCGAATGCCGCAGTCGGCAGACGCAAATTGATGGACAAATTGGCAGAGTTGGGCAATCAGACGTTTCATTCACAACAACAGGTTATACAACGTAACTCATCATAAACCTGAAAGTGTACAGTTTTGCTCACGTGTTTCTGAGATGTTTTTTTCCAGACCTTCAAGGAACTCAACATCGAAAAAAGCGTCACACAGGCAGATAATACTTGCACATAATATGTGGTACTGTTTTCGACGGGCTCTATTTCGTGAGCAACTGCAGCGCTTCTAGAGCTGCCACTAGAAATCCAGGATTTGAATAGAACCACAGCGTGCCGAGACTGGACCGATTAGTTTCAGAGCAGCCTCCTTCCTTGTGGTGGACCAGATTCATCTTAGTCCTATTAGACCTATTAGAAGACCATCTCCAGTTATGTACAAGCGCCTGTTTGGCTAAACGTTTGGCTAAATGCTTCAGGGTCAATCAACAGGGGACAGCGATGGGCAAGATGAAGACAGCATTCAGCTGCGGGCTGTCTTCGAGAGACGCGCGTCCGAACGACGAAGTGTTGCTCAGGAAAGTATGCTGAACATGGTTGTCAAAGTGGTACGTGTGGCTGCAGTGACGCTCTTTTTGTGGTCTTTTGTATTTTGGCATAATAACTGTAAACTGAAAGCAAGGCAGCGAAAGGGGTGGTATTCGATCCGTTTAGGACTCTTTGTGTCACTACAACTGAAGAAATCGTCACACCAAAAATATTACTTATTCTTATCATTATGCAGTGCAGAAAAGGGGAAAGGAAAAAAAGGAAGAAAATTACAACAAACGGAAAAAAAAAAAAAGAAACCCAGCCAAAGCCCACACAACGAACAAAAAAAACAAAAAAAAAAAAAAAAAGGAAAAAAAAAAAAAAAAAAAAAAAAAAACAAAAAAATTTTTAAAAAAAAAAAAATTTAAAAATAAAAAAAAAAAAAAAACACAAAAAAAAAAAAAAAAAAAAAAAAAAAAAAGAAAAAAAAAAAAAAACAAAAAAAAAAAAAAAAAAAAAACTTAACAAAGCAACTGAAAATCGATCAATAAAACAAAAAACTTCATGTGGGTAAAGTGACGAAGTGAATATCATGTTTACCCGTTCTCGATTCTTACTCACAATCGAGAGTGAGGTTGCAAATGATCGGTATGCATAGCGCACGACACCAGCTCTTGCCGCGGACCAGCCATCGCGATGGAAGTTGATGGAGGGCTTGTGTCCATCGAAGCATTCGAGCCTTCACCATCTGCGGAAGAATACAAATCCAGCATTGAAAATGCGCAATTTTTGGCCATATTGCGCCTGTGAAGGCCGAGTTTCTTGCCGTCAAAGCCTTCTCTCTAATTGCAACATTTGGAAAGAGAAATGTCATTCTCAGGCACAGCTCGTTATCTTTGTTGAAGGTATACTTTTTGTTGAAGGTTGTTGCGTAGCTCGACGTACAGACTAACCTTGCCTTCCGGTAGGCCTGTGCTTGGACTTGCACTTGCCTGATTGAGCAAGGCGAGCGCCACGATGCAAACACAAAGCCACATTTTGATTGCGCTGGGTGGAGATGGTGATTGGTCTAAGGTTCACGAAAGCGTCGGAAAGCAAATTTAAAATGATTTTTTAACTTTTCAAAACAGAACATTGCATGTGAAACAACAACGTGCGATGCAGTAACGTAGTGATGCCCACATTCAATATTGTGGGTTTAAGGCTTACCCTGACTTGGGGTGGGCGTGGAGCTCCGATACAGCGCAGATACTTGGACAAGTCATGCTGATAAGGGTGGATGGTACTTAGCTGGGGCTCTGTTTGGAACGGATCACAGAGCAATGAAAACGATCGAAGGAAAACAGAAGCTACGAACTATAATCTTGTTTTATACAGTACCGGGGAATACCACAGTCCCCCTCCCACGAAAAGCCGCCACTGGAGACTAATTCGGAAGTTTTTCCGACTAAATCCCCAAATGTTGCATATGCTTGCAGATATAGTAAGAGCTTACATACATATTTGGGATTTTCTTCCTGAAGTCTCAAATCCGAAGTGAATCCCAGTAAGCTCTCAGGGAAGTTATTTGGCATTTTCCTGTGGTATGTAATAGGCAGCGAAAAATTGTGTGCTCAATTTTGAGTGCTCCTTGCAGGCCCCGACCATTCAGTGTCCGTTTGCTGTTCACGTGGGCGGAGTCCTGGACGGGGGTAAATGGATGTGCGCCCCCTGGAGGGCCAAAACGGTGCAAAACTGTGTGGCGTATTCATTCGGTGTGGGCGGGGATGTCAGTTGGGAGGAATCGTTCCATCAGATATTGCCTGATTGTCAGGTTTGGCTGCACTATGGATAACAAGATGTAGATGTTTTTTGCTTTTGTTGGGTTACGCGTTGTACCAGATCGGTGCATTCGTGCAGTGCCTGTGAAAACGAAATTGGCAACTTTCAATTTTCAAAGCGAATAATGCTAAAGCATTTCCAAGCAGATTTCTTTACCATTTCAGGTTTACGCACTGGACCCGAACAAAAACTACGCATCGCTGTTTCATCGGTTCAAAGGGAAGAAGTGAGTTTGCTTCGGTAAAAAATTTAACGTCTTGATAATAAAGGGAGCAAAGAGCATAAAACATGAACTCGGTGTCAAATAATTCGAAACGCAGGGTTGCGTTCAATCCATTACGTGTGGTGAACGTCGGTCAGGAAAAGCCAGACGAAGCAGTCTCATTCAAAAGTTTTGCGGCCAGTCACAATCACAAACGAATTGATTTCCTTAAAATGGACATTGAAACCTGGGAATACAAGGTATAAATAATACTAAGCTGAGTTTGCGGTTTCAAGTTTTAGAGATGGGTGGATTGCGCACGTTAATGTTGCACCAGAATCCTAACATTAGCTATTGTAAATATGAAAAGCAGATGGTCAAAAGTAGCGTCATTGATCAGATGGGCACATAAAGCTCGAAATATATGCTTGATCCGACATGATGTTTCAAGGTGATACCGGATGTGCTCAAATCGATAACAGACGGTGCGACAACGGTGTGTCAGTTGATGATTGAGGTTCACCTCGAAAAGGGATATGCGTACGTTTCGACATCAAGCTAGGACGTTGTAAAAATATTGAGAAAGATGATCCTGGATTGATTGCATTTCTAAATTCTCTTTTCAGACCCAATCAATTCGTTGACTTGCTCAAACAGATCGAAGCAGGTGGATTTGAGATGATCTCTGCATCGCCTAACCACAAATGTGGACTGCATTGCCAGGTTTAATACGCACATGAATAGGTGCAGGTTTGACAAAGCCTGATCCTCCCATGTTTTCAGGAATACGCCTATGTTCACCGAGCCTGTTTCGATTTCTATGGTTTGAAAACCTCCTGGATCAGTCATAAAAACTTTGTGTAGTCCGGTGACAGTGATCATATCCTTAGTTTAGCACTGTTTAGTGGGGTTTTAGGCTAGTTTAGGTTTGGATTTCTCGTAAACCTGTTGTTATTGTTAATCTTACTCTGCTTTCTGGCTTTTCTAATTAAAGAGAACGGGTTACTGTAGACCGGTAGGTGAGGTTGAGCGTGTCCCCGGTTACGTTTGGTTTGTTACCGTTATTCGTGTGCGCCCATTGCGCTTTCCTGTTGTTTTGGTTATTTCTATATTGTAAAATATAAACCCATATTGTGAACGAGCGAGTGAACGAACGAATAATCAACTCACGAAATAACGCACGAAACGAATATTCGAATAACGAACACTGGTTGATTTGGCTCGGTTGACGAATCCGGTTCTGCAAGCACTGGTAGATATTGGTCGCACAATGACTATATGAGAATCCATCCCCCTAATTTTCCTGCATTGAAAAGGCGGATATTTGGCATTTTTTCAAATTGGACCAGGTTTTGACAAGAATTTTGCATGCTTATCAGTGAGAAGAATGAGAAACACACGTGTGCAGAAGTTTCACCCTGAATTCTACGCAACCGGAATGGTTCGGGCTCGGGTTACTGTAGCCACGTGTTGCATGCTTTATGTGTGAAATCGATATACAACACGACACGCGTTGATCACTCACTAAATAAAGCGGGAAAAGAAAGAGAAAATAACTCCTTGTCAAAACCTGATTCAATTTGAAAAAATCGCCAGAAACCCTCCTTGCCGATGTAGGAAAAATATGGGGATAGATTCTCATATAGTCATTGTGCGACCAATACATACCTGGTTGGGGTTGCAGGATCTCATTTGTGCAGAAAGTTTTACGTTGTTTCAGAAATTTCAAACAGTCGCTGTGTTGGGGAACCTACGCACCAGAGTTTGGGTCATAGGCTGTTACGTAGTCATCAATTGCTGCATGCTGTTCATCATTGTGCGATACTGGTGCGAACTTCCTACTTCTCCTGCTGATCTCATTTTTGTTTTTGGGTGTCTTTGAGTGCGCAAAAATTGTTGTGCAATGTGACAATGTGCTTTCAATTCGTGTCAACTGAATTTATTAAAGCCTGTTTTTTGGTGATTGTCAGAGGCCATTTGTTTTCATCTCGTGATTTTAACAAATAATAAATTTTTTACGACGTTTTATGTCCATTGTTCAACGGTGATACGTACATGTATGACATGGCTCAAATAAAATAACGTGTAGAATTGAAAATAACCAATCACCCACATGAACGGGTCATCATACCCGTAACCGTATGTACAAATGGGTTCAGAAATGATTTTCCGATTTTCTAACCGCCATTATTTTCCTGATTCTCAACCGGTTCAACGGCACTGCATGCGGCTGATCGATCATCGACGCACATCATGTGCGGTCACAGCCGACCTATTCGAGTATCACAAGTATCCAAAGTTCCTCAAGATCCGATTCGATTCCGAATTGTGCTCGGTGCGACACACGGCAAGCCACTGTCCGATATCTGCGCGGTTGTAGATGTATGTACTCGGATGTAGCTCATATATCAGCACGCTGTGAATCAAGAACTAATGACGTCCATTGCGCTCACTCCTGAGCCATAAACCTGGCGTTTTTCTCATCAAACGACTTGGCAGGGCGATTCGGGCGGACCAGTCGGCTGCCAGATAAATGGCAAATGGGTGTTGCACTGCATCAATTCATATTTGTTGGTGCCAAGAGATGTCGATGGGTGATATTTTCGAAACGGTGTAAAGGTCAGTTGTGTGTAAAGGTCGGTGGAAAGCTCGGTGTGAGAAAGTTCAGTGTAAGCTCGGCGTAAGCTTGAAACATTGCACGCTGAGCAAGCAGCAGACGCGCGTTTCTAAACGAATGGTCAACTTTGACAGTTTGCTGTGCAAGCGCAAATCGTTTGTTTGCAATATTGTTTGTTTATGCTAGTTACATAAGCGTTTTTAAACGATTATGTACGAATTTCGCCACGTTTTATGGAGCCGTTGTGATTTCCTGCTACGATCAGTTAGTGACGTCAAAATTTTTGGCACCGCCGTCAATGAATGTTCAATTTCTCAACAGCCTTGCGGTGAAATGTTAGGTAACTTGCAAATATTCCTTTAGAACGTTTGTGCAACCAGCTTAAATAAACCAGATTGCAAACAAACGATTTACGCTTGCACAGCAAACTGTCAAAGTTGACCTTTCGTTTAGAAAGGCGCGTCTGCTGCTTGCTCAGCGTGCCATGTTTCAAGCTTACGCCGAGCTTACACTGAACTTTCTCACAGCGAGCTTTCCACCGACCTTTACACCCAACTGACCTTTACACCGTTTCGAAAATATCACCCGATGAGACGGAAAACTACACGATGTGCGGTGACCCACGTGGTACAGTTTTTTTTGGGAAGGTTAGTGATCACAACAGCAGTTTCACGGTTGCATGATTCTGTTACATGACCGACAAACAACAGGTTTTAGGTGCATAATTTCCTAAATTGGATACACAATCACACGAGCCAGGCGTACAAAAATGAGCACGAAGCTCTGAAAGAACTGTAAATCTGAACATTTTAGGTCAGGTCAGTATGATTTTCGTATACCCGCGTCCACGTGCGCGATGCATGATCCATTCACCTGGATCCAGGGGGTATATGTTTGTGTCAGTCTGTGTATGTACTGTATATGTGGCTTGATTCCATGAGTGAACAGCTGTTTCACAATCGCATGGTTTTACGCCGATTATGTATAATACCATGTCATCTTGTGGATATGTATATCCACAAATGATGACATGGTTCAGACAACATTTTGAACACGTGAAAGAATCACTGCCCAGGTATGCATATACAATCTGATCGGGTGATACGTGACACCGACGGTTTTTCGTTCTTGTGCCCGTTCGTGTCTGCACAATGCGTGGTACAAAATTCCTCTTAGACCTTCCGCCGGATATCAATGTCAACCGACTACTAAGATATGTATCAATATGAGAACAGAACATCGCATCATGATGTGCACTTCAACGTCGTGTATCTTCTTCAGTTTTTTTACACATGCTGCGAACACGCAGTTAATAACTGTGATCAGGGTGAAATGATAACGCGTAAAACTGTGCGTGTCACGTTTGCGCACGCTTTGTGTTCTGCGCGCACGAGTTCACTCCGCAGTCGTTTTTGGTTTCTGTTCTGCACGTACAGGCACAACAACAACGAAACTTGAACAGCGTGAAAACTTCAAAATGCACCTAAGATTCAGTTGTCACATCAAAGCTTGTCTCTTCCTTCAACTCTTGCTTCGAACATCAGCCACCGAAAATGACGTCGAGGCAGACGATGAGACGCCCCAAGGCTACTGTGAGCGAAACAGAGCGATTTTCGACTCAGGCTGTCCCTACCTGGGTCAAGACATCCGAAACGTTCAATTTTGTTCGGATTACAAGCGAACTTGTGGGAATGCGAATTTCTGTGCGGACAAATTAAGTGACTTCGAGTTCAGTTGCGTTGGAGTTGACATAATCAACAGAGACAACGGCATTCTTTGCGTCGAATATTCCCGAAAATGCCAGCGTCCAATCACATTACCGGAACGATTCCGGCCGTTCACCCTGCCAAACAGGCAACCAGCCTCAGAACAGGACCTGGGCTTGCTCCCAGATGGTCGGCGTCCCATTAACCCGTTTGCAAGGCCCGGGATCACCCCAGCCCCTGTGGACCCAAATGCCGGCTTGGCCGACACTATCCTTGAACTACAACGGACTTTCAAAGAAATTCAGTCTCCAACCAGAATTGAACCGGCCACTTGCGAGTCCGAAAAATCACTTTTCGATCTGGAATGTCGACAGACGACCGTGAAGATGGCCTATGGATTCTATTGTGGCGAAATGGAACGCAAATGTGGATACGTAGCTGGACCGCCATCATCGTTTGGTTAGCAAGCATGGTTGTGCAGGCAGATCTATCAGATCCTGATTTGGTGGGTGCTGTTTTGACTTGGGGTTAACTTTCGTCAGGCAAACGCGCCCATCGGTGTCTTTGCACAGCACTCGCGTCTGCTCTACAACCATTGTCCAACAGGCTAGCTGATGTTTCACAGTACGAAGCACAAGACGTGTTTTGAAGTCAAAATCAAACAAACCTGATCCTGAACCAAAAACCCAATCGTGATGCCAGGAAAGTGCATACCGCGCTGCGATTCAGCAGTTTGACCAACGTAAACCAACAAGCAAGTCATGCACTGGGTTCAGGAAACTACTGAGTGAAACATCAGCCAGCCAGAATGGCAATTTCAGCGCCGGGTATGTCCGACTCGCGGAAGCGTCGTTACTGTAAGTCATACGAAGACCAGGCGTACTTGCGATGTTACGCGACGCGCAACGGAATCCGACCCGAACATCGCGAGGACTGCAGTGCGTACACGAGGGACTGCTTCAAGTATTACTATGATGATCAGATATTGAAGAAGATCGTTAGGTAAGAAAGACCATGAATAGGCAATACGAACATGAGCTCGATTTCGCAGCTGGCAGAATAGTGAAACATTCTGACGTGGCTGCTGATTTGGGAAATGTTACACGTTGAAGAATACAAAATGGAGCGTGAGGATTTTTCTCTTTCTATTCGTTTTGAACACACGCCACCTTCGAAATCGAGCTCGTGTTGGAAAGTATGCCTTTATGTGTTTCATTCCTTTTATTCTATATTTAGGTCATAGTCTAAACCATATCATCTTACTATCTAATTGAGTTTGGCGCTATAATACCCAATCCTGATTATTACACCAAATACAGCAGATTTGAAAATCGAATGTAGCGGCGGCGTCCACTTAAATGACCCTCGATATCATGAGTCTTTGAGAACGATAATTTTTTCAATTTACCCATAGTGAATGTTGTTCCTGGGCGATGCCGATCACTGGGCACGCTGCACTGCCATCGATTGCAGTTTTGCCAACGGCGGTACGAACATCATCCCGCTGGGCAACTGGTATGTCGGCGGGTTGCCCGTTGTCGAGGCCGTCGGTCTGTCAGGCAGTCTCGACCGTGTGTCCTATGGCGCCTGGGGTGGCGGCGCACAACACACTGAGGGTGTGCCGCCATTCTTCATCACACGCAGTGCTGCTGGCGCTAATTGGTGGGTGACAGCATGCGTTGAAACATCACGCACTGTAGCTGTAGCTTGTTACTTCTGAGTTTATACAATGTCAATTGTGCTAAGTGGTTGTCCGTTTCGACCGACCCTCGCAGACGGGCGACGATGCACTAGCTGAGCGATGTCAATGCATCAGCTGACCAAACTTATCCTCCAAAACACTGGTTTTTCATGGCCACGACATAACGATCCCATGGTGCAATAATCCAACGTCACGTTTACAATTCAGGATCGATGGCGGTTACGGTCATCGGTCCGGCTGGGAGGCTCCATTTGTGAGCAGCAGCAGCGGTCGGGTGGCGAACTTTCCATTGCGAACTCTGCTTGGCACAAGACCTAATGCGCATTCAGCACGACCTGGTGCTTTCTTTGAACCGTGGAGAAAAGCTTGATCAGTGATGTTTCATGTACTCACGCTTCGTATGAAATGCCGGGGATGAAATAAAGCCTTAAAATTCCATTTTTTGTTGTATAAAGCTTGGTTTACACACATTATCGTTGATGACATAAAAAGTACAGAATCGAAGACCTTGTTTCTGACTTAGGTACGTTTGCGTTGGAGCACAGATGTATAGATTATTATAGTACTTTCAGGGTTCACAGAATTTTGGTTCCGGTTCAGTTCCGGCTCCGGAAACCTCCGGATCGAAAAGCTAATGTCACCATCATATTTTTCAACGCGAAAACCGAAAGGCATGTACAGTACCGCAACCGCACACATGAAGTAAACAATAAAGCCAGTCTTATATGCAGCACTTTTCAGGCTTAGGGCGGGCGAATCCGGAAACCGGAATCGTGAAATATTTCCGGAACACAGAAATATTTTTGCATGTAAATTATTTCCGTATTCCGGATTTAACCCAAGTTCGCCCTTAGCACGATTGAGTTCTGGATTCAGTTCCAGGTCCGGGTCCGAAACTTTCCATATATAAAACCGGTGCCACCATCGGATTTCTCGACCTTGAAAACCTAAACATGTGCCACACACACATTGTCTTGACGATTTAGCTACTACTACCATTCTGCTCTTGGCATTCTCGGTCGTCAGTTTAGGTTCCAGTTCCGGCTCCGGAAGTTTCGGATCGAAAAACTAATCTCACCGTGTTGGATTTCTGGACCCCGAAAACCCCCGTTGTTCGCGCTGTTTTTGATAACATGTATTTCAAAGTTTATGACGGACTTTTGTCGGAAAAAACTTACCGAGACTACAGGAGAGCGGTTTTGCGCTCTTTGAGACACGTAGGGTACCATAGCCCCGGAACCCCCGAACCAATAAACTTTGTTTGGCACAGACACGTCGCCTAGCTGTAGCTGTATTTCAGCGTAAGTGCAGGCCGAATTGGTGCTGTCTTGTGAGAACAGCAGCTGAAGTAAATTTTCGCTGCCGGAAACAAGACCGCTCAACCGGGATACGCGCTACCGAGCATGTCCCGACTATACTTTCGAGATATACTAGACTGTCTCAGCGGCCATAATATTTGTCAAATACAATAGCGATCTTGCACCGCCAACAGGTGAAAAAACAACGGTTAAGTAACGGAGCGCTGCGCTTGTAAATAGTACTAAAATAACAATTGTGCCGGAGAAGTTCGAATACTGTCCCCGCATTGCAGAAGGACTTTGGAAAGTGCAGAAGGCTGTTCTCAGAAAAGCAAACCATGCCAAAGCAGTAACAATGTCATCGGCACAGCAACTTCTAATGAAGACCCACGACACATGTTTTGTGCTAAACGGGTCATGATTATGGATGATAGCCGAACGATGCTCGCTCTTTCACTCAATCACACCAGCAGTTGTAATTGTGGTTGCGAATGACACGTACAGCCCCGCGGTCAATGTCACGTACATACATATCATTATCGATTAATATCATGTATGAATATTTTAGCAGGGCTGGGCAAAAAAATTATATAAAAATACAGTGTCTTGAGAAAAATTTAGAAAGATTTTTCAAATATTGTTCACGAACAACATGGTCCAAAACGTCTAAAATGGCCTATTAGACGTTATTTTTGTCATATCTCTTCACAAGGTCGAAAAATTTTCTCCACAAAATCACCTGGCGCTTGTTTTTCGTATCTGAGATGCTTTAATAATATATGTATATTGTACTTTCTCATGATCTGTCCCCCATGATCATGTGCGTGCATCCAGGGGCGTACACAGGTTTCGAGCGGACTATGGGCTAAATTGAAATCGTTTTTATTCAGTGCTTGTTCCATTTTGAAAATACGTTTTTATCTAGGGCGATTATGGCATGATTGTGTTTGTGTTGTTTATTTTCTGTTTATCATTCTGAGCTCCATCAGCAATGACAATTGCTACAAAGGAGGGATCACAGTAATCCAAAGGCTAACAATTCAGTCCTCAGCGATTTCTCCCTAGGTTACCCTTAGGTCCATAGGACTTATCACCGTCAGCAACAGAGTCGCAGTCAATCTCAGTAACCAAGCC
>JASAMV010007498.1:0-30550 GCA_030248065.1 Rhynchonema sp. JSB1_4
CATGTCTCTCATATCGCCGTCGGGCGGTGCACCAGGTCATCATCAGTGCGAGATACAAAAGAGTACATACATATCGAACGTTGGATCCATCGGTGGAGAGTTTGTTGCAAATCAAAGCCACCGACTGCTCGGGTTGATCGAAATACTGGACGGGCGCGTTCAACAGCTGACGGAACGAGTCGAGACGCAAAGAACGGACCAGCCGCTCACAACTGACACTCACCATTGACAACTGAAACATCACCAACGATACTGATGCACAGTGGGCTGAGGTATTGGTCGCACAATGACTAAATCAGAATTCATCTACCCTGATCTTCAGGTTCAACCTTAACCACTATGCTACTTGTATTTTTAACAAAACATTTACAGCTAAAAATAATCTAGCAGATCAACCACGTTGCCGCAGGTCTGAAACATTCTCTTTACTACATACTTTGTGTGTGATCACGCAACGCAACGTCATTGCCCCGTCACTTTCCCTCTTCACGATTCAGGAAAAAAATTTGACCAATTCTTATATAGTCATTGTGCGACCAATACATACAGTATGCGGTCTTAAGAATGTGAATGTACCAGTAAGTACTATCTGCCGGTAAACGCATTCTACGCCAACACGAGCCGGATGTCTTAGGTGGTGTGCTTACAAAACGAATAGAAAGAGAAAATCCTCATGCACGATGCACCACGTTGTGTTCTACAACGTGTAACATTTCCCAAATCAGCAGCCACACGTCTGAATGTTTCACTTAATCTGCCACCTCCGAAATTGGGTTCGTGTTGGCGTTGAGTTACTTGTACATATATGTACATACATGTAATCTGGTCCGTGACAACATTGACAAATTCCAACGGTAAACAAGAGTTGTCTAACAGCAATCAAATATCCAATCAATGCCACGAGTCCAAGCGCTACACACATTGCTGACCAGATACGAGTGTACGATTCCTGCTGACCGCCCCCTTCGGCGTAGATCTGTATGTGTGTGTCATTCAGCACGGTGCTCACGTTTTGCAGCATAAAGCGCCCAAGTTTTGCGGTTTGGTAATACACCGACTGGCCGGGAGAAGTCATCATGAGTATATACACAACATTGACGTCATTCTTCATCAAGAAGCCCATCAAAACATGATTAAACGTGTGCCAATGCGTGGTTACCGTAATGTTTTGCTTGTGACGACAGCATTGGAAAATTGATGACATTTTTTCATCTGCCTTTCTTTAAGAATCGGAACGTGGCTCGCTTCCATGTTTTTTCATTGATAAATGACAACGAGTTATTTGTTCTATAATAGCAGGTGAAGGGAGGTTTCTCTCGGAAGTGGGCCTTCATGTTTTCAGTGTGTTTGACCAAAAGATAATCTGTTGTACTCGTTAACAGGCAAGCTAAAAAATGGCAAAATGTGCATGAAGAAAGGTATATTTAGGAAGCACTCGTGTAGTAAATTTCCTGATCCGCAGCCAGGAAGTGAGTTATAAACCATGGGCCCGAAATCGCCTTTTGAAACATTTGGGCAGGCGTTTGGATCCACTATGTGGCGTATTTGACCTCACGTCAAGCATCAACAAAAGAGAACGCCTAGCTCACTTTGACGATTTGGGCATAGATGATGGCGAACAGCGGCATGGTTGCACCGGCCATTACATTGCCAATTAACCCAATCGCAATGTGCAGCCACGAAGCTCGATTGTAGAGGAACAACCGACGCAGGGGAGACGACACTTTTGATGTAGCCTTTACATATGACGCAAGAAAGATTATCTGTTGCATGGTTTCTTATTGTGCCGTATTCATGAACATTAACATCAAAAAATACCGAATCGAAGTCATTTCAAATTTGGTCCATCTGTCAATGATGTGCGAATGTATGGGCTACTGTATATTATGCAACGATTTCAGTCGGCTCAGATTTGAAGCACACAATATGACATTTGCGGTGTACGTCAAGCGGTCCGTTCTGTGTTATACTAAATTACGTTAGAGCAGTCATATTAACCTGGAACGTCATCGTGTTCGGCTGAAGAACTGCAGCTAGCTCAGTTTTGTGCTTGTCTTCGTCTGCATAGGCAGCCGATGACCATGCGTCTGGGTCACCGCTAGCAGCTGCAACAGTCCCATTTGCAGCAGCAGCAGCCATTTCAATTTGTTGCGCCAGCACCATCTGGCAGAACACACCACGTCTTGATATCAGCTGGTCGTACGACCCATGAAAAACCATATAACAAGTGTGTGAGCATGTCAGACAGGAGCACCAGTGTATACTAGGAAAGATCATTATGGTGTGATGGATTTGCTCAACGACCATAAATGGCAACCCATGTGTGTATTCCATAGCCTGCTGGCAGATGACTACAGTTGACAATTGGGCCCAAGCTACATTGCCATTTACTGTAGAGAGGCTCACCACCAAGAGGTGTTTTCGGACGTCACATTTAAATGTATAACACTCCTTTTTCTTTGATGGAAATGCAAACCGGCAAAAACATGATATTGTTTGCAGAATCAACAGCGTCATTCAAACACTGCTCGATTCTAATATATGTATCGTAACCGTATGTAATCGTATGTATACAGGATATGTACGGTATAGTGCATAGGTCCATCCAGTGGTTAATAAAAATTTTTTTTTTATTCAAACCCCATTTTTTTATTCCAGCCAAAAACTGCCAGAAACGAAAAAAAATGAGCGCTAATGCAAAAAATAGTGGCATTTTTCTTCCATAACGCGTGGTAAGTGCATATAAAGCACTCACGACACGAAAACAATACTAAACAATGGTCAATGAGTACCAACAGTAGTCAGGTACACACCCGTACACTTCCCCCACGTGGTGTGGGTGCCTTGGTGTGGCTTTGTGACACTCAAGACGGTAAATTTGGGTGAAACTATTGCCTCTTGGTACACGACCAATGCAAATATGTGACAAACAGTGTAAATATAGAGTGAATATCACACCGAATCACTGCTTTCGGGTCTGTTGCATGGATAAATGCATGCCCACCCAGTCACATGTACATGTGTAATCATATGAGAGGCCATGTGAGTGTGTGCACTATGTCTAGATGCCACAAAACAACGATTATGGCACCCAATACACCCATGGTAGGGTCGGGTGATGTTAACAGTAGCAATTTTTATGCAAAAATAGCACTTTTAGAGCAAAAAAATAGAGAAATTTTCGAATTTTGAAATAATAAAAAAAAAATTTTTTTTTAACTTTTGGAACGAATTTTTTTTAAAAAACCACTGGGTCCATCAGCTCATGTCACTTGTGTTGCTAGTGGTCAAACGGTTCCCTTCCTCCACGTTCTAATGAAAGAACAATTGAGTGTGACCCTTTTTCGCAAAAAACTGAAAAAATGACAGGACGTGTCGAAATAGATCGAATTCGATCAAATATAAAATTAAATTAAATTAAAATGGATAAAACACGTCGATTTCATAAAAATCACAATTTAGGAGGAAAAATAATTTTTCCCGAACCTCAATTTCTCTTACATTAGAACGTGGAGGAGGGTAACAAGTCGGCCAGCAGCAGCGTCACAAAAGTGACATGAGCTGATGGATGGACTATACCTGTTCAACGAGCCGTCCGTCGCACAGCACCAGCACGCGATCGCACTGTCGCACTGTTGACAGTCGGTGAGCGATCGTGATCGTGGTTCGACCACGAGACACCTGTTCGTGATGTATCACGATGAGAGAGACACATCATACTGCCACTGTCACCCACATGCATGGCCAACACTATGATTGGATCTGGTAGGTTTAGACGTGGGCTCACCCTTCTGACCGAACAGATGGCCAGGGAGAATAGTTAGACGCGCATCTCCTCGTTAAATGCCAGAGCCAGAACAGGCGACTGACTTTCCGAGCCAACAATGCATAGGTGCCTTACTATCGTTATTATTTATGAACAATTCCCCAGCTCAAATAAAGCAATAAAGCGATGTTTTGCTCGCAAATGGCTGCCGACAATAAAGCCATGCTGCCCAACAAGAGATTTGGTGTCGAATCGTGGATTAACGCGTATCATTTTACGACGTCACTGTATGATTATGTGCCAACTTTGGATTGCATTAATTATTATTCTGTGATTTTACCGAGCAGAGATGATAAACGATCCCAAGCGGATACATACCTCTGCATTGTTGCAATAGACACTTTTGCTGTGTTTACTTACGCACGAGTAAAGCAACAAATAACACACACTCACACACACTCACGTTTCGCAGTGCGTCAAGTACGACCGCTTCCGATTGTGTGTCGAGCGCGGACGTGGCCTCGTCGAACAACAATATCTTCGGGTCGGACACCAACGCTCGCGCGATAGCGATTCGTTGCTTTTGTCCGCCGGACAGCTGCGTGCCGCGTTCGCCCACTTGCGTGTGAATGTGCTGATGTGTGCAATGCAGAATGATTTGAAGCATTTTTCATTATGTTTTGTCTATCATCGCAAATTATTTTTTTAAAGAATAGGTACCCCAGTCTGCTTGCTGGTTACCTCTTTTTGTAAGTAGATATTTTAGATGTTTCTCTAAAGTGGATGTTTTCAGCCGAACACAGATACAGCGTGCGACATATACATGCAGCACTTGTACAGAGAATTCCAAATTACAAATCCTGCGTGTTCCCAAGCGCTTTTCTGGCTTGATGTACGCTGAACCTTTGGCAGCGACTGCACAAACTTCCACGCGTTGGCCTGTTCGAGCGCGTTGTTGACCTGATCACGCGACGCAATCGGGTTTCCGAGCCGGACATTATCTTCGATCGTCCCGTCGAACAGCACTGGTTCCTTAAAGTGACATCTGTTCGTTTTTTCTTCTTTTGGTTGTTTTTTCTCTCGAAAATATATTTTTTCCCCAGCACGCCGGCTGACTCGGCCGTAAAGTATAGTCCGTCCACCAGCTCATGGCACTTTGTGTTGCTGCTGGCTGGTTTGTTCCCTTCCTCCACGTCCTAATGAAAGAGAAATTGAGTTTCCAAAAAAAATTATTTTTGCTCCTAAATTGCTGTTTTTATGAAATCGACGTGTTTTATCGATTTTAATTTAATTTAATTTTAAATTTGATCGAATTCAATCGTTTTCGACACATTTTCTTATTTTTTAAGTTTTTTTGCAAAATCGCTCGCGCTCAATTTCTCTTTCATTAGAACGTGGAGGAAGGGAACAAACCGGCCAGCAGCAACACAAAGTGCCATGAGCTGGTGGACGGACTATACTGTGGTCAAATCAAGCCATCAAATCACATGTTATTTCTCGCGCTCGTTTGGAGCTCATGTGTTATTGCTTGATTTGATGACAAGATCGACGACCTGTTTTGACGACGTTACCATTAGCCGTGACTCGCCTGCTGTACAACGCCACACAGCCGTCGCAGTCGGCCGACATTCATTTGGCCAATATCGCGACCGTCCAGGGTGATCTGTAAGCAGAAATATTCACGTTGCGGATAACAAAGTCGGTTTCCTAAAAAAAACAACGATGACGCACCGATCCCATCGTCGGCTGATAGAAGCGCAACAACAGACTGACGAGCGTTGACTTCCCGCTGCCACTCGCGCCGACAATTCCAATGTGCTCGCCCGCCGACACGTTGAAGCTCAAATTATGGAGCACCTGTGAAGCACTCCTTTTGGGGAAGGAACACCCAGAAAACGAACAGTGGTCATAGCAGAGGAAGCCGTTTTGCAAAACATGGTGTTGTGGACTTGTTGCCAGCCATTTGGGATGGAGACCTGACGAGGGCTGTTGGGTTAAGGTAGGAAGCCTGTGGGTGCGCGGATGCGACGTTTTTTTGTCAGTGGATCTATTGTGACGATGGCATGGTGTTAGGGCTTTTATACCGTTCCAGGTATAACACACACACACACACACACACACACACACACACACACACACACACACACACACACACACACACACACACACACACACACACACACACACACACACACACACACACACACACACACACACACACACACACACACACACACACACACACACACACACACACACACACACACACACACACACACACACACACACACACACACACACACACACACACACACACACACACACACACACACACACACACACACACACACACACACACACACACACACACACACACACACACACACACACACACACACACACACACACACACACACACACACACACACACACACACACACACACACACACACACACACACACACACACACACACAGACACACACACACACACACACACTTATTTCACAAGTTCCCAACTGTGCGGGCCAGGTTGTTTGCAAGAGAAATTCGCGCTCACCACAAACTTATGCGCTGTATCTCAGACACAAGATTCCACTGAAACACACGTGCATGAATTGTCTTTCCAGGATACTGGAGTCATCCAGGCGTCTTGCATATTCCCTGTGCCCGTCAAACGAACCGCAACATCCGGTCGAGACGGGTAGGCAAATTTGACGTGCCTGAACGCAACGCTAGGGCTGAGCGAGGTCGACAGGTCAGATCTGGGTTGGGGCACGTGTGGTTCGACCAGCGACGACACATGTAACGATAATGAATCAATATTTAGGGTGGTTTGTCACTGACACCGAACAATTTCGCGACTTTTTATGGCCGGAAGTTCAGGCCCGGCCAACCTTTTCAGGCCCGGCCGCTTCAGGCCCAGCATTTTTTAACCCATAATAGGCTTACGCTTAGACTCCTGCCGGGCCTGAATTGGCTGGGCCTGAACCTGTGCCCCCGGAATGCACAACAACATCGAACGCTTGTAGAGCACCCTCTGAGCGGACCTTTTGATTGATGATGTGCATGCTCTTTCGACTGGCCCCATAGCCGGCGGCAATAATGGTCAAGCTCGGCACGGCATTGCCCAGTGCCACCGACGCGTTGATGATCGCAAACAACACCTGAAAAGGCGGCCGTACCGATTCAATATGGGACAGGGGGTTGATTTGACTCTGATTTAGCAGTGTGCTGTCGCAAATCATGCTCCATCAGCGCATGTATTCGGCTCACTCGGGCTAATAAGTTGAGTAGTTACTTTTTTCACAATTTCAAATCGGAAACAACTGATGTAGAAATCCATCCAATATTTTCCTGAATTGTGAAGAACGGATCAAAAGCGTTCTGTTTATCTTTTTAGGGCGAACTTTTGGTTAAATCCGTAATCCGGAACTCGGAAATAATTTGCATGTACAAATGCAAAACATTTCTGGGCTCCGGAAATATTTCCGGAAAACGCAAGAATTTACACTCAAAAATAATGGGTTTTCCGGAAATATTTTTACGGATTCCGATTCCCGGATTCAACCTAAGCTCGCCCTTAGAAACATTTCTGGCAATATCATAGTCAAGTTGCTTGAACTCAGTGATTGTGATATCGGCAAAAATGATTCGCGAGAAGTGCTTTACAATTCAGGAAAATTTTCGGATGCGTTCTTGTATGGTCTTGTGCAACCAACGTTGCAAACGTATTGCAATGCCAAATCAAATACGTCCAATAACCTCAACCCTTCCACCTTATGTCAGTTAAAAAATTCCAACTTAAATCGACATTCAAACTAACGGTGAAGATATGCCCTTTGTTGAAATTGGGGTTTTGCATGATCAAAACTGAGCCAAACCTGCAAACGGTGGCTAGAAATGGAATCCAAACTCCAAGGTTGATGGAAATATGTGCAGATATTATAAGATTTGGCCCCGCCTACCATAATGCAAGTCCGTAGGACACCAACTGGAAAAAATTGTAGAATCCAAGTGACAGACCGTAGTTCCGGTATTTTCGCTTGGTCACTTTACCGGTTTCGTCCAAGATTTTGCGGTAACTGCAGCAGCAATTATAAGTATCAGCAAGCGATGTCTGGTACATGACAAACAATTATCTGCTCGTAGTCCTGTTTGGAGGTCAGAGTGGCCAAAAATGTTCGCACCGACGAAGCCTTGGCACCTCGCCTGTCTGTGAAAACAGTCTGAAATTGCTGTTCGTATCTCGCTGCTGTTCACATAATGGACAACGCTCACATGATCGTGTGCTCCAGGTATTGGTCGCACAATGACCATATAAGAATTCATCAAATCAATCCTATGATTTTCACGTTCGGTCTCTCTTAACCACTGTGCTATTTGTGATTCTCACAAAACATTTTCAGCTAAAAATAACCTGACAGATCCAACACGTTGCAGCTGGTCTGAAACATTCTCTTTACTACGCATGTTTTGTGTACGATCACGCAACGCAACGTCATTGCCCTGTCACTTGACCGCTTTACGATTCAGGAAAAAGTTCCGTTTTTGTCTGCACGACACTATTGTGTTACTCTCCGCTGTCCCGGTGACCAAATGCAATTTATTCTATCCGACATCACTTAGTTTGATACCGGCTTTGACACGATCGTAATGTGCTGAGTGCAGTGTGATGTTGGTCTGTTTCGCCCTGCTTTCGCAGACAGACGAAGGCGCCAGCGCTCGTCAGTGCGAACGCGTCCGGCAAAAATTTTAAACCTGGCCCGCCACTATTGATATTTGAAATTTTTGGTTTGTTTTTTTGCTCTAATTTAGTTGCCGACATCGACACGAATAAGGTTTATATTCATGACTTTTTGATTTAGTGCAGATTTTATATCGAAATCAATCGATAAACACCGGTTCTCGGGAACAAAATTAAAAAAAATAGATAGACCCCCCCTTATTGGCAATCACGTCAACCAGGAACAAAATTTTGAATTACCGCCAAATGTTATAGGCTTACAGTATGCTATTAGGGACTTACGCTCCCGACTTTACGCTCCCACTACACGGTGCTGCCAGTGCGCGCGCTTGCAACACGTGTGTTATGCACTAACAAACAGAGCGGCACTGTACAAAACGCATGGGCAAGATCACGTGACTACCGTATGCTTGTGATAAGAAGTAGTCGGCCATCTTGAATATTTGTTCTTGTCTTCCTGAAATGCACTAAACGGGGGTCTATCTATTTTTTGAAATTTTGTTCCCGAGAACCGGTGTTTATAGATTAATTTCGGTATTAAATCGGCACTTAATGGAAAAGTCACGAATGTAAACCTTGTTGGTCTCGATGTCGGCAACAGTAATAAATCATAAAAACAGACCAAAATTTTCAAATATCAATAGTGGCGGGCCAGGTTTAACGCGTCCATCACGCCGACGACCCAGCGACATCGAATAATTTCACCCACCGTTCTGTCAGCTGATGCTGTGCGTTGAATGCGGCGACGGTGCGAATGGCGGTGAGCGCCTCTTCGGCAAGACCACCTGCCACGGCGTACTTCTCCTGTTCGATACGAGTGGTGCGTGACATCATCTGCGATATTCGATGTGCATCCGTAAGAGCATTTGTGAGCATAAAGTAGTTTGTAGCTCAATAGCCACAACTATGGATCCCACATGCTACTAACAACTGACACACCTCTCTCTTAACGTCGGGCGTTGGCGCTAGCCAAACAGGCCCCACTCCAAGGAGCTTAAGATGCTTCATTCACCGAACCATATCCTGCCACACCACCCACCGACCATTGAGAGCCAAGCTGTGCACACGAACATCATCGGTGCAACGGACAGCATGACGAGCGTGAGTTGCCAGTTGAATACGAAACCGACAATGAGGCCGAACAGTCCGTTGCTGGTGTGGTGGATGAGAAAGGACAACTTATCGCCGGTGGCTTCGCGCACACGCTCCATGTCACTGAAAACGATTGATGATCGATACGGGTATCAGTACCAACCCATAGACGGACCGCACCGCCGATGGGCTTCGAACTGTGTGCTGGGAATGGGCCTCTGTTAGTATACAATGGAAGGACACGGAGAGCCTGTTGTTCGGGCAAATTTTTTCCTTTCTCTCATGCAGTTCCCCCTTTGCCTTGCCAGACTGGGCACATGCTGTAAACGAGTCTCTCAGCCAAGCACCAAACGGCCATGTCATTCGAAAGAATGACAGGTGTCCTTACTCATTCAGTCGACTCGGTATTTGGCCTGCCGCTTGTTGATCGAACCAAGCCACCGGCTGACGCAGCACCGCGCGTAGATACGACACGCGCATACGACAGGTCTGACGCTCGCTCGATGCTTCGAATAAGGCAACCTGTGCGTGCGTGTGTGTGTGTGTGTGTGTGTGTGTGTGTGTGTGTGTGTGTGTGTGTGTGTGTGTGTGTGTGTGTGTGTGTGTGTGTGTGTGTGTGTGTGTGTGTGTGTGTGTGTGTGTGTGTGTGTGTGTGTGTGTGTGTGTGTGTGTGTGTGTGTGTGTGTGTGTGTGTGTGTGTGTGTGTGTGTGTGTGTGTGTGTGTGTGTGTGTGTGTGTGTGTGTGTGTGTGTGTGTGTGTGTGTGTGTGTGTGTGTGTGTGTGTGTGTGTGTGTGTGTGTGTGTGTGTGTGTGTGTGTGTGTGTGTGTGTGTGTGTGTGTGTCTCAACATCACACGTGTCGTTTGTATTGTTATTGAAAGGCAGCACACGCACGCACCTGACCGTACGACGTGCCGAACATGAGCACACCGATTAGCACGCATCTGATGCACTCAGCGTTGATCTGATCGAACAGCGATTCGGTAGTGTCGCTGAAACATCACATTTCATCCCTGGTTTTTGAGTTTGTGGATTATATAGACACTTCGTTCGCTAGATTGCCAATTCAAACAAGCTGAAATTTTGGCCACCGTCGGTTGACCAACTCAGCAGATGGAGACTAACTGCAAGTAAGAGAGTGCCCACCTTGCGTGCCGCGAGGCGTTCGCTGGACTGGCATACTGCTGTTCGATACGCAACAACTGCTCCATGATGCCACCGAACACAATCGCGAGTGCGGGCGTGCCCATGCCGTGCACGACGGCGCACAGCGTGCCCGCAAACATCAACACACCATCGAATGTGCTGGCGAATTGCAGCTGAATGATTTACGTATGTAATCACTTAACTGTTTTTGATGAGAATAATGAGCCGGGCATTAATGAAGGGATCCGTGCGGCACGCTTGACATGTTTACCCTTTATGTAGAACCCGTTCGACATTCATGCCGCCCATGAGTGTTTTGGCTGATGGCTGTGACCTGAAGATGCACAAAAACACTGCTTACCAGGTCGGTGAGTCCGGTCGATGAACTAGCGCTATCCGTGGGACTGCGCTTAGCTTGCTCAATCGAACCATAGTCTTTGAACTTGACATTCATATATTGTTTTTCAGTCATATTCTCGGCTGTGTCTGTTGTTGGTCTCCTCCTGGAAAGATTGTCTTGAAATATTGGTCCATGATCAAATGACTCTATGAGAATTTGTCAATTTTTTCTCAATCGTGTAGAGGGAAAGTGACGGAGCAATCTTCTTTTTCATTTTCTGGAACCATCAGACAAGTTAATGACTACAGAGGCTGAGAGCGTGCAGTCAAAAAAATGACTCAGAGCTCCAGCAACGTGGGTGCTCTGCTGGATCATTTTCAGGTGAAAAAAGCTTGGTCAAAAACGCAATTAACATAGTGAAGGTCGAAGTACATGCATCTCTGTACGGGTCCATCTGTCTGAAACAAGGGCAAAATGCTAAGGGCCCGCGGAACTGGTTCCAGGGCACCAGTGATTTTAATGTGAACATGTAAAAATGTTAAAACGTCGTTGAGCTTACTGGTGCGCTGAAAATGTGCCATCTATGATTCCACTAGAGCACCACAATGGCTGTATGAATTTACTCCGACTGGGTGAAGTTAAAAAGCAACAGGGTGTTAACAAAAACAGCAAAAACAAATCGCACAGCTGGATGGCGAACTTTGATTCGACAGTGTGGCGATTTTCGCCTGGAATTACACAGATCTCAAAATGTCGTCAGCGATTGTCTCAAAATGTGTCGTGTTTTTCATGGCAATGATACGCGCACAGTAGGTACACACCAAGCTGAAAGTGCAGCGACACTGGACCAAGCACGGAACATGACAGTACAGAAATTAAGTCATTAAACTTATTTACTCAGAGCTTGGCTAGACCAATGACACAAAAATGTTAGAAACTATAGAACGGTACAAGACTGTTGTTGACTTACCTTCTGCAACACAAGCTACGGCCTCTAATGGTACTAATGACCCGAATACTGAAAACAATGCCTTAATTCAAGCCCATTGGGATGACCTTAATTTATCACCAATTATAACTGCCCTGATCAATGCCACACCCAGTGAACATGCACTGAACTTCACACCGGTCGACGGTGTATTACATAAACTAAACGTTAATTCAAGACACTGACTTGCCTGTTGCATTGGTGATTGTTATGTTTGTGTTTGATTCTGGGTAAAAAAGAATAAACGTGAAATTAAAACTGCACCCACAAATTTGTGATGGCAGATCATAAAACAATCCCATGACCACTCTTTTCACTCAGGTCATGTAGAAATTCATACCGGAGTTTTCCACTTAAAGCCCTCCCCGAATAGAGCCCTCGGGGGCTCTAAGTGGAAAATTTTCCACTTAAAGCCCCCGGGGGCTCTAATTGGATTTATTTTTTTACGGACCATTGATTTTACATCGAACAGTAAACTTGAAAAAATAGTTCAAACTAGTGTAAGAATGACCAAAATACCACACTTTTCTGTTGTTTTACCAACGTTTTGCCACGTTTATATGAAGATTCTCACAATCAGGTTGAAATATGGTATCAGAATGTCAAAATGCTGGCCTAAAGTGTCCCTACTGACAACGATGAAAACACCCAGTTTTCCGCTTAAAGCCCCCGAGGGCTGCAAGTGGAAACGTTTCCACTTACAGCCCCCGGGGGCTCTAATTGGATTTTTTCTTTCTGGTCGGAGGGTCCATTTTCCACCAATTTCCGCATAGAGCCCCCGGGGCTTTAAGTGGAAAACTCCGGTAAAACGGAGCATGCAATTTTGTCTATGTAATGCTTGGCCTGACATGCACCGTGACGTATACAAGCAAACATACGGCAGTGTTTTGAACCGCATCGAGGGTAAACGCATTTACCCATCCAAATTGCATGCAAATGAGGTACCCTTGACGTCTTTTAATAGTAGTATGAACCGCGTAATGGCTGAAATAGACAGTGACATTGCGACCATGCCCTTATCAACACGTGGAAGTCGATACCTGGTTTAACTTGTTGGCACAAACACACTATTCCGCGACTTTTCAGACCCGGAAGTTTAGGCCCGACCTTTTCAGGCCCAGTTTTTTAGGTCCGGCCGATTCAGGCCCAGCATATTTGAAAAATTTATAATCTTAGGCTTAGGTTCCAGCCGGGCTGAATCGGTCGGCCCTGAATGGCCGGCCATGAACCTGTGCTCCGGACTGAACCGTCGCACAATACAAACACGCGCTATGTGATCATCTTTCCAAAACCGGACCATTCACAACACTCATAGAAGCTGATTGCTTATTACAATTTTGTTTCATTTTCAGCACATTTGTGTTCAAACTCACACTTTATCATGAAAGAGACCAAGTTTGTAGGAACAGACCAAAGAGACCAAGTGCAGACAAACCTGGTTAATGAAGCGTACCCAAAACAACAAAAAAAGAAAAAAAAAAAAAAGTAACCACCTAATTTAGCGGCAATTTAATGGATTTTTAGGCCTGTCACGGAGCCAGCCAAGAGTTAAAAAATTTAAAAACCTTATTTTCTGGTACTTTCGACGATGCTCTATTTCTCCATTGCATTCTTATTTCCGCAGCGCTAAGCGTGGCCTCAAAATTTAGGGACAAACTTGTGTTCTCGAAAAATAGGACTGATTTTTGGAACGTTTCGCACCCTCACCGTGTGAAGCAATGCTTTGGGCGACTGAAGTTGTGATGGTAAGCTATTCGGAAGCTGTTGTAATCCTATCCATGTGTTACTTGACCTTCAACTCATTTGGGGTTTCTGCACCGGTCGTTCCAATTTGTGCAAAAATTCACTTTTTTCTGGAACGAAAAGTCGCTCTACCAAGAGAAAGCGAATCTCCAAGGGGCTTAAAATTTGTGCGTGACATAGGCTGTCGGAATGCTTTCCAACGGTGTGTAACAATATGTCCTGCTGCCCTTCCTTCGGTTATGTCCCGAGCCCTTTAAACGATGTGACGCCTAAGGATTTCTCAAATCCCCATTGACTTTTAAATTCGTTATCCCACCCCCCCGTAACTAGGAGGCACGGGTCCCGACTATAATAAGTCAAGGCAGATTGCTTAAACTCTGTATGTGCTGTGCATGTCCGCAGTGTTTCTGTTTACAGCCGGACACTCCCGCACAATAATTGTGCTTGTGCATGCCACATTGCACTTCGCATGTTTATACCGCGTCTGTGAGTAGTGTTGCCGCTCTTAATTTCGTGTTTGCCCACTTGAAACAATAATATGGTAGGCGATTATTATTGCCATGACCAAGGTATGCAGTCGGAATAAATTATCATGAAGTATTTTGTGTGTTTAAGTTTTTCTAACGAACCTGAAAAAATCGAAAACCGATGAGACCTGATGATCGTATCAGCTCCCAACAAATGTAAAACCGGTAAACTGAAGTGCGGGGGTGTACAAGTCAGGTGAAAGACGATGCGGCAATAAACCGGCTACTTGACTTATTTCGTTATTGGAAGTTGTTTGACTGATTGGCTGCGCGCAGCTCTGTTCATTTGCATCCATATGGTATGTATGCACGTGTTTGCATTTTTATATTTTTCTGGAGTGTGGAAAGTAAACGTTTTTATATAGTCACACTGCTGTCGTACCGAATATCAGGCGTGCTTACATGATTGCCCAATGCCCATAATTTAGTATAAGACAGCCTGAAGACTGTGTGAGCAGTTTTGTTTTCTTTGAAACTCTCTTTTTGCCCGACAATTAAAAGTAAAACTACAGAAGGCGCGTAGGAATGGGACTATATTACAGGCTGCCTATTTGAGTTTCTTAAAAGTATTTTACAATTTTTTTACTCTTTTTAAATCCAACCCTGCGCAGACTAGGCACCCCCTAAACGGCTTTCCTCCGCGTTTTCAAACGCACGCACTGCACTCCAGATTTCATGACAAGCTCATTCATGACGAAAGTCAATGACAAAAGTGCACGTCTTGTTGACGTGTCAACGTTGACAATGGAACATTTGGAGCGTCTTCTGCGCTCGACCTTGAACACGAACGCCAAGATCATCAAATGGACAGTTGCTGAACAAACGAATGTTATTGGCTACCTTTCGGTTGGTTGTGCACGTGCTGCTATACCGTTTATTAGAATTTCCAAAAGCTAGAGTTTTTGATATGGTGCCCCGCGTTTTCCATGCGTTTGCGAATAAACTTTCTTAGGCGGCAGTTTGAGGTGTAAAGTTTCCATGAAGCAATAACAAAAGCCAAAGATTCTCTCCACAAAAAAAGTGGGATGATCTCTGGTCATTGTCGCACATTTCTCTGCGGAAACCGTTTGCAAAATCGTCTTTTTCCGAGCACAGCCCAGGGGTTTACTGTATATGCGTATGTACTGTAGATGCACAACGCCGGCAAGTTTTGTGTCTGTGTTGAGATGATGTTTCACCTCCGCATGAGAACCCAGCATTCAAATTGCAGACACTGGTGCGTGTGCACATAGAATGGGAGCCTCAGCAGGACGATGAGCGATTACCCAGTTCAATCATGGTCAAGATCCCGACTGGTGAGAAAATGAAGGCAATGCTGCAGGGCGCCACTATAATGGACGCCTTCATATTTCTGGTGGGTCTTGGAATCCCCTCTAATAGAAGCCCTGTGCTTCTGTTTGTCACCCATGCACTATCTGACGTGCGGTTCTAAGGAGCGAGCTTCTATTTGGTCGCGTATGTTTGGCGATAAAAATTTTGTTTGTTTACCACACGGCGAGAAAACGTGAGAAATACTGCCAGCAGAGGTTTTAGTGACCCGGAAGCGTTCTAAATAGATCAGAAATACGTCAGTTATTATGACAATCATGTGTGTGTGACTATTATGGAGTAACGCGCCTTTTCAATTAAATATGAGTGCGTTGCCGATCAGGACAACGCACGTGTAGTCCAGCCGGTGATCGGTTTCAAGTCACTTTTGGCAACTTTTTGTGGTGGCTGTGGCCAACAAGATGAAAGTGTCGAAATGAATCTCAAATTCTACTGTGTTGTTGACATTTATCCAATAGAACCACCGAAATGAGACGGATGTCTACAAGTTGTTCTCTCAACAAGACACACCCGTCATCCCAACGCCGCGCTTCTATGGATGTCAGACATGGTCAGGTATGTTGGACAATTTTAGAGTACCGGCCATCAGGAGGTGTGTACATACATACAGTATGTACAATCAGAAGAAAAAGCGCAAAACATGCGTTGTTGACTTTGTTGTGGCAATTGAACGCATGCTATTCATGTGTGTGTTAGCGTTTATTGGAAACCTGTTTGAACAGTATCCCGCTTGCATTGCTCGGTATTTTGACTAAGTGGTATTGACGGACAACGAAATTTTCCACTTAGAACCCCCACCGACGCCTTTATTCATGGTCAGTGTAAGTGGAAAAAACTCCCTTATATTTGACTTTAAATGCTATTTTTAGCCATTAGTGCGGTGACGGAAGGAATCGAACCAGTCTGTCTTCTCATGGAGGACCTAAGCAACGAAGCCGCCACTATCGGCACATTTATGCCGTTGGGTGAAGAGCAAGTTGACCAGGTTAAGGCGGACTTGCGGGCTTGAACGCACGAAAATCGGAACACGGAAATATTTGCGTGCGCGCTCATCGTTTCGAATTCCAGATTGTTCGCGCCAATGCCAAACTGCACGCATGGTCGTTATCGCAAGACTTGCAACAGATCGACGACTTCACGTACATGGCGGACCATTGCGATCCGCTTCTGAAGAGCCTGTTTGACGGGTTCATCCTGTACATGACCATGCCGGCCCGACAACAACAGTACCGTCAGTTTTTTCGGAAGCATATTTCGTTTTCGTTTTTTATGAGCGCATATGTTTCCAGAATAAAAGAGCACAAATACGTAGATGTTACATATTCAATTAAGGAATAGTATAACCGCGTCGAACAGATCTATATCCACTTATACATAGTGAGGCCGGCCACCGCTACAGTCCGTGACGAATTATGTGGACGCTTTTCAACGCCGCCGTGCGCGCGGCAAGCGTTGTTCATATAAGAATGCAGCACACAATCAATAACCGGCTAGCCAAGAAAAAAAAGAAAATGCCCCCACGCGCCCCCAAACGCCCAAAGCCCGGCCCGGCCCCATTTCCCTTTTCCTTTCCCTAACAGCGAGGCAAAAGTAGCGCGCGCCGCGCGCGCGGCATCAATCGATAATCACAAAAATGGCAACGTACAGCGCATGGCAGGCCAAAATTTACCCAAATTTGGACAGTGGCTAAATCCTGGCTATGCACATAATTTATCAACGGTAGACCACAAAGTCCATCCGTTACCTCCAATTATAGGATTTTTTTCTGAAAAGTCTACCTACCCTTGTGGTGCACCCTAATATGCACAACGCTTGCCGCGCGCGCGGCGGCGTTGAAAAGCGTCCACATAATTCGTCACGGACTGTATGTCATGTGTTGAGCAGTCAAAAACAAACAAACATGAGACCTAAAAACACGTGCGCACGAAGAAATTCTGAAGACAATTTCAGCTGCCTGGGCTCACCAACGTTACGAGGATATGCGCAGTAGCGGACGTGAGTACGCGATGATGGCACAGTTGAATGCTCGATTCGGCGTACCGGACTGTTTGGTGCACGGTGATATGCATGGAGGCAATGTGATGTTTCGATTGGACGGACAATGCCAGCCAACCAGCGACATTCGCGCGTTTCTCGATTGGCAGGTTTTCTGATACGGCCCGTGTTCCATGACAGTTCAGCCAAGACATAAACGCGAATGTTTTTGCACGCCTATCAATGTTTGCTTCTTCAATGTTTCATCAATGTTTCCGTTTTCAGCAGCCATGTTTACGTTTTCGTCAACAGGCTTTCGTCTGCATCACCAATGCTTCATGCTTCTCTAATGTTTCCATACATTTTCATCAGCAATGTTTCCGTTTCCATCAGTGTTGATTCTGTTTGCACGAGCAGTGTTTCCGCTCTCGTCAGTAATGTTTCCGATTACATCAGCAGTGTGGTCGTTTTCTTTCAGCGATGTTTCCGGTTTCCAGTGTTTTATGTTTACGGTTCGTTCAGCAATGTTTCGGCTTTCCACAGTTCCATGACTGAGGTTTCTTGAACAGTGTTTTCGTTTGTCATAGTTTAATGCTTCCGTTTTCTTCAGGAAATTGTTCCGTGTTCTACGGCTTATTGTTTTTGTTTGTTTTTAGCTATCGCGTCGCGGCAATCCTATGCTGGATTTGGGCATACTGCTATTCGTTTCTGGCCAGGAGAGCTCTCGGTTCCCAGCACTGTTGTCCGACTATTACAATGAGTTCATGGAACAGCAAAAACACTACGGTATGTATGTGTACCTCTCACACACAAACCTACCCGAAGATAGAGTAACAGGACAAACAAGGAAAGATAGTAAAAAGTCGCACTTTTCGTTGAAAAATGTGTTGCCCAGATAGATCCTAGCGTCCCGACTTTAAAAAGAATGAACGCGGTGCACTGAGTACGCAAGAAAGTACAGCCTGGGACTGAAAAATTGACCAAGTCAAATCCACGCAAGATAACCTGCCGGAAATGTCGGAACGGGTATCTGGCGACAGACGTATGATATTATATCAAGCCTGCAATTTCAGGCAGCGAAGCGTGCTTCACCGAACAACAGTTGTATGATCTGTTCTGGGCGTCGTACACTTTTGTGCTCAGAAAGTGGCTGGCTGTTTGCTGCGTTATCGCAATGGGACACGAATCCGGTACTTCCTGATGTTGGGGAAGGCGGGGGTGGGATAGTGCGTTTGCGCACCGAATCTCTGGGGGAACAACATGCCTTTTTCGGTCGATTATGTGCCTAAGTTTGTGCCAATGCGTTTTGCTTGTACAAATACCGTAGAAGGATTGACGCTTCATTCCAATACTTGCGTGCGCGTGGCGCTATATTGTCATTATATTTGGCACGCCGTGATATTACATGTCAAACTTATCATGTATTTTCGTTCTGAACCATATTGACATATATACCTATTGTTCCCGTTTGACACAGGCGAACCGACGGCCGAATCGAAGCGATTAAGCGACAACGCTGCCAAACTTGTGTTGAACGGATTGAGTGATCTGCACCGATTGATCGATGATCCGAAACACGGTCTGGTCGTGAAAGACATCGTTGAGCGCTGCAAATCGACATCCGTGTGAACACAACAACCAAAAAGGCAGCAGCAAATCCGGCACAGCATTCCTCAAAATCTCTATATGCCGTGAATATTCGTTACTGTGGTGGGTCGATGCCGTCTCCTTTGAAATGACCTATATTCTCTACAGCGTATCGTGTTGGTGTTAAAGCTGCTGGTTAACAACCCTTCGACTGCGCTTGATCTTGGCGGTAGTATATAAAAACAAAGTTTGGACAACGTGTTACTCGACCCTTAATCTGGCGAGCCGATTGGTTGCTTCCTGATGTTTCACGGCCACGTTGAAGTTTGCCCCTGGTGAAAAAAAAAACCGAAAAAAAATTGAAACGCTGCTGTGACACGAACAGGCTGTTTCAAAGTTTGATACTGGAGTGACAGCAATCTCCAACATTGTGGCAAAAACCGCAATGCACAATAGCTATTGAAACGTACGCATTGTTGAATAAAAGAATAAAAGGTTTCAGAAACATGGTCATTTTTGCCAGGATTTTGTACTCATGTAATTTTAAGTATCTGTGGTGAATGAAATACGTTGTCAACTACAAATAAAAATCCTCTAATTATCAAGTTCCTTGTTTGTGCTTCCCAGTTTTCAAAACCGTACACAGCTCACACAATGTTTACCACGACATGCGCAAGGCAGCCTTTATAATGCGCACCAGGGTTGGGCAAAAAAAAACGACGGCGTTTTTTCTTTTAAAAAAACGACGTTTTTTTCAAAAAAAACGCCTGGGTCGTTTTTCGTTTTTTTTAAACCCTGAATTTCCTTGATTTTTCCTGATTTTTCAGGGAAAGTACCCTGATTATCAAGGAAAATCAATTTTTGTCCCATTTTTTTCAAAAAATTTTCGACCAATTTTTACTTTGTCGAGATACGTCGATATACGGAGTTTGACTTTCAGTGATGACCGCGGCCAAAGTTGGTCCCACGATGCGCGTCTGATATGGGATCTTAGCAACTCGCTAGAAAAGGGTTGAAACCTGTTTATTTTGCCTCAGAACACATAGAATGACTTCATTTAACCACGTTTTCTTCCCAACATGAGCGTTTTCCATTTTTTTGGGGGCATATTTTGGTCATCTGGTCGTTTTAAAAAAAACGTTTTTTTTAAAAAAAAACGTTTAAAAAAACGATTTTAAAAAAAACGTTTTTTGCCCAACCCTGATGCGCACACACACAATAAAGCTTGCCAGTTGTGAAACATTGCTGTGTTGTCGCTGCACCGACTGTGTGTTGTCGTTGTGTGTGCGCATTGGAAAGGCTGCCTTGCGCATGTTGTGGTAAACACTGTGTGAGCTGTGTAGGGTTTTGAAAACTGAGAAGCACAAACAAGGAACTTGATAATTAGAGGATTTTTATTTGTAATTGACAACTTATTTCATTCGCCACAGATGCTTAAAATTACACGAGTATAAAATCCAAGCAAAAAATGACCAAGTTTCTGAAACCTTCTATTTTTTTATGCAACAATGCGTACGATTCAATAGCTATTCTGCATTGCGGTTTTTGTCACAAAGTTGGAGGTTGCTGTCACTCCAGTATCAAAATTTGAAACAGCCTATTCGTGTCACAGTAGCGTTTCAATTTTTTTTTCGTTTTTTTTCACCAGGGGCAACTTCAACGTGGTAATGAAACATCAGGAAGCAACCAATCGGCTCACTAGAGTAGGGTCGAGTAGCACGATGTCCAAACATTGTTTATATATACTAGCCCGAAGATCAAGCGCGGTCGAAGAGTTGTTAACCAGCACCTTTAACTGGTTGTTTCTTCTGTACACCCCTCCATTACCCTCAGAATGAACCGTTCAATCAAACGCCCTCAGATGGGTTTTCGCGTTATGTGTGTGTTCTTTGATTCTATCGGAAGATTCGTCTTTTGAACACCATTTTGTTCCCGTATAAAATACAGTCAGCCAATCAGTCTGGTGGATTGTGCGGTCTGAGCGACTGAGCCCACAATCTGCGATTTCCCGTTACAGCAGACGCACTGTGAAGTTGGACATGCGCAGATGCAGCCGTAATTTTTATTTTTGTTGCAAGGTACAGTAATCTACACATACAGTACATCACAACCAGGTATAGATGTCATAGATGTTATGCGCTACGAGTTAAAAGTAGTGCTCGTTAATGAAGCTACTCGGTGCGCGCATTGCCCACAGGCTAAATGCCAAGCACAAATTATCTTTGGTCGACGTTACCTGAGACATAGACATACAGTTGTCCTACTACTGTACCTAGTTTGCTATTTTTTTGCCTGACGAACAATACAGTACAGTACCCTAAAAAAGTGGCACAAAACATTGCAACGCAACAAGTTTCCTGTGCACACAACAAACTGCATACTGCACTTACCTCAGCTCACAAATAAACTTCGCGAAAATTTGGCTCAACCAAACAGCAAGCAGTTATCGTCTTAGCTGTTTTTGGATAATATTGCGGTCTTCAAGCAACGCTTTTTGATATTCATAATGATCATCTCTGCGTACGACTGCCAGAAAACAAAATTAAAACACACACACACACACACACACACACACACACACACACACACACACACACACACACACACACACACACACACACACACACACACACACACACACACACACACACACACACACACACACACACACACACACACACACACACACACACACACACACACACACACACACACACACACACACACACACACACACACACACACACACACACACACACACACACACACACACACACACAAGGCAAGTTGGTGTTAGGTAAATTTGAGATCAATGTTGACGGTGTTTTAAGCAATTGCTCGAAATCCACCGACAAATGTGTATATTTTTAGCTCTGGTACCGAACAGATCGGTTGTTGACTCATTGGCACCTTAGCAGCACGGAAAACGGTTCCAGAAAACGTTTGAGGCTGTTTTCAAGTACTCCGGAGTTGTTCATATGTCGGTTCGGCACAAGTCCAGGCTGAAACCCTGCAGTTGTGGTTCTACGGCACATGCATGACAGTGGTGTACATTGAACGTGCGTTCAGTTGTTGACCATCCATGCTATTCTGTCTCGGTGGGGATGTGATCCTGCGATTAGGTAAAAGCCCCGTTTTCTACTGTTTTCTATGTGTATCATGTGTTTTTGTGCTTAGATCTTGTTCCTCCGCTAGGTTCTTATTCTCTTTCTTTCCGTTTTTCGGGTTTTGAGAGTTGGCTGGTGTCTGCTCGTTAGCGCCCGTTGCGCTTAATGTTCAACTGCTAATCAATCGTTCATCATTTAATTGCGTAAAACTAATCATGTGACGTCGCTACGGACTTGCTTCGATCAAGTGAAAAAGGGGAAATCCAGCTGTCGGCTTGTCCGACAGCTCCCTACGTCGAGTTACCAATATCTTCGTTAATATATCTTCTATTTCACCGATATTACGTGTGTGAGTGGAGTTCAGGAACCGCGTACAACCCGCTGGTTCACAAGTGGTGAGCCGATGACGTGATAGTCCGATAGCGGCGTGGAGCCGGGTCGGATGAAACGAACCGAACCTTCTCGAGTGGAGGAGGCTGCGTGACGTTGTGTTCCGCGGTCGGAACTTCCGTGAACGGGAGGTGATGTGGTCTGGCGAATAGACACACACCCATACGCGCCGAGGCGTATAACGAACGGACCGGTATTATGTGTGTGTGCTGCGGTGCACTGTGTATTGAGCGTGCGTGCGTTGGGTTTATGAGTGATTCAGAGCCGCAGCCAGACCGCGTTCCCGTAGCTCAGTTGGTAGAGCAACTACGCTATCCAGGCCTGGTGGCTGGAAGGTCGGAGGTTCGAGTCCTTCCGGGAGCATACGTTTGGTGTGGCGGTTCAGGATCACAGGGAAGCCAGGCATGGTGCCCATCGAGGGGCCACCACCAGCATTCCAAGCCTGAGTTCTAAGGTGATTGTACATGCCTTTTCAACAGTCCACAGCTCGACGTGAATAACGGACCCCACGTCCGCAAGGTAGCTTCGGTGTGGAACGTCACCAGCAGATGGTATACCAGGTCGCTAGTCCAAGCGGTTCGGTTACCGCGTGCGTTTCTCAGCCGGAGTGAATCAGAAAAAATAAATTTAAAAAAAATTAATTTTAAAAAATTTTTCCAAAAAAAAAAATAATTTAAACACTCATTTTTCTACAATAAAACCAAAAAACAAATTAATTAAAATAAAAAAAAAAAAAAACAAAAAAAAAAAATAACAAATAATAAAACAAAAAAAAAAAAAAAACAAAAAAAAAAAAAAAAATAAAAAAAAAAATAAAAAAAAAAAAAAAAAAAAAAAAAAAAAAAAAAAAAAAAAAAAAAAAAAAAATAAAAAAAAAAAAAAATAAAAAAAAAAAAGTCGTGATGCAGTGTCGCATTTGTCAACTCAACAAGTCCGGTTATCAAAACAGCCCACAATGGTGTCAAGTGACCTGGTGTCGTAGCAGTATCAGACGACGCAACAATCGCGATCTTGCGTCAAGTAAATGAAATCAAATTTCAGGGAACGTTTGCGTCAATTTGAGACCCGTTTGAATAGATGAAGTATACAAGTTCGTACAACGTTTGTGTGTGCAAAACTTGCATAGTATATGCAATGCGCACAAATTTGCAACCACAAGTACCACGTGATAAAACATGCAGAAACATACGTTGTCCACCAAAAGCGGGTGCAAATAGTAGAATTTGTGAAATAATAAAAAAGACGACTTACATTAGGGATTTTTAGAAAAAGAAAAAGCAGCGCCCTTTTCAATAGATTTTTGAGAAATTTTTTACTTTTTTCAACCCAACTCTGATTGGGAGCGATACCATTGTAAAGAGTTACAATTGTGACTGACACAATTGTAAGGCTTAGAAAAATAAAATTTTCTAACTCGCAATGCAAAAAAGAAATGACTTGTAGCGGGGTACACACCGATGGGATGCACACCGCACAATTTGATATTGGTCGCACAATGACTTTATAAGAATTGGTCAAATTTTTTTCCTGAATCGCAAAGCAGGCTGGTGACGGGGCAATGACGTTGCGTTGCGCGATCACACACAAAACACGTAGTAAAGAGAATGTTTCAGACCTGCGGCAACGTGGTTGATCTGCTAGATTTTTTTCAGCTGAAAATGTGTTGTGAGAATCACAAATAGCACAGTAGTTAAGAGTGACTGAACGTGAAAATCAGGATTGATTTTGATGAATTCTTATATGGTCATTGTGCGACCAATACAATTTGATTGTTTGTCCGTTAATTTAACAGGAAATAACTCTATCAAACATGGATTTTGATGGTATCGTTGGTTACGCAGCAGCTTTGTTATGTTATGTTGCTCAAATGCGCCGGTTACTAACCTTTCCTGTACTTTTTAACATTTTAATTATGGTACAGACAGGCCATCCCCACGCTCACACGAAGTGTCGGACTCATTTCGAAAGTTAGGTCGCGGCCATGCAAACGTAGGCGCGGGTCGCGGGTCACTCGAAACATTTCTTTGGATGGGCTTAGATGGATGGGCTTGGATAGCGCGCGAAAACGGCAGAGTTTTGAAGCAGACGAACTATTCTTTAGTCTAGTCGCTAGAAAATCAATTGTCTGTTCTTTGATGTTGTAGCCCAACTCGTGAAGCGCACCTTGAACTGTTCTTGTTTAATTGACTTTGTTTGAATGCAACAATAATCAGTCATGAAGTAAATGGTTGTGTGGATTAAATTGACTGCATTTGGGTGGCCCGGGCCTGGTCGTGCACGTGCACGATGTGGGTACTAGAATGTAGCACGCAGAAAGGTGAACCAATCAGCGTCGAGCCTACGTCGCATACATGCACTCGCAGTGGTATATTTAATCAGCTGCTTTTGTTTGTGAGTTTGCTGCCGGTCGCCCATTTCCGCTGTCGCAGTCTGCCCGTGTTCGTGCGCGATGACCGAATCCACCCATTTAAACAAGATTGGCTGACAACGCCACCCGCTGCACAATCGTACGCTTGTTGGACGCCGAGGGGGCATTGTTAGATCGAGGTCTGCGCAACCGCAACTTTGATAACGACAATGTGTAGCCGCTGAACCCTTGTACTTCGGTCAATTGCTTACAATAACCCAACGGCCCTCCTCAGGGCCACCTCTTATAAAGCATGGTTTTATGGAGTTATTGTGACATTTTGATGCGGACATTTTTAATTTTTCGCCACGTGGGGCCAGTGTGATCTTCCCATCCTAGCCTACAGCTGGCATAATGCAGTGCACTAAAGAACAGACAATTGATTACCTTGGCGACCAGACTGAAATAGTTCGTCTGCCTTCAAACTCTGCAGTTTTCGCGCGCTGCAAGCGCAGCCAAAGAAATGTTTCGACTGACCCGCGACCCGCTCCCGCAAGTGCGGCCATGCAAACGCGGGGCGGGTCTGGGACATAGAACATTTCTCTGACCCGCGACCCGCTCCCGCGTTTGCATGGCCGCGCCCATAGGTCGCACAAAGACTATGTAAGAATCCATCCAAAAATTTTCCTGAATGGTAAAGCACGTCTCGCTGCAGATCACAAGCGTTCTATTTATATTTTTCCAAGACATTTCTGTCATTATCACGCTCGCTGTGTTCAATCAGCTTCTCTGTGATACCGCCAGAAAAGTTTTGGAAAAACTATAAATAGAGCGCTTGTGATCTGCTGCTAGACGTGCCTTACCATTCGGGAACATTTCAGGTGGATTCTTATACGTTCATTGTGCGACCAATATGGCGCGCCGCCTCTATTATGTAGGTGCTGGGCGCGCCAAAATAACGAATCTCTTGGATTTTTGAAACATTGGGATAAACATAGACCTATGGTAGTGTGTTAACGTATTACATGGTTACTTTGTGATATCAGCTCATCTATCTACCGTAATCCACAATTTCATGTTTTTTCAGAAAAATACCGGGTTTTGAACATTTGATCGTCGCGTTCTCAGTCGTGTGCGAACCAATTGCGACAATCTTGGTATCATTGTGCTGCAAATCGCCTGGGGCACACACATACATGAGCAGTTTTGGGCAACTGCCCATTTTGAGAACGGTGACGTGTCTAACGGTTACGGCGCTTTGGTGGTGGGAGGGCAAATCGACCTCCTGAGGCCATCTCGCGGTTAATAAACATCTATGCAATAATTTTAATTTGGTTACATGCGCAGATGTCCAATGTATCATAATCCATCAAAAAACCCCCATGCAACTCACATCACTGAAATGATACGGAGCATACTTCAACGCATGCACGCATTCTGCGCGCGCCCTCACAAGCAGGCCAGACAGGCAGGCGGGGGTTGCCTGCTGAGCCTGGCTGTGTGCATGACCGCGTGTATTTGTAGCTTTTTGTTATTTTTGGTGATCTTTTGCAACTAGCTGTAATAAAATTGGTTTAATTTTCATGCAAGTAAAAACGATAAGGATCATTGAATTCATCAATGCGTGACTTTTGACCCCAATGTAAAGCATTTTCCATGCGGGAACTACACGGTGTCTCTGCAACAACCTGGGCGGACAATGAATTGGAGGCTGAATCAAGATCCGAATTGCGTTGTTTACACATGTTTACTAATTTATGAGGGCAAACCGAATGTTCATTTGTGCGCGCAATGAGTTTGAAAGCCTGTGGAGCTGAGATGCCGACAAACAGATGGAAGATGCTGAAATGCAAAAACAAAACAACTTGGGATGCAGAACTGTCACACAAGGACTAAATCAATTAATATTACAGCAGTGGGACTCTACAAACAACGTGTATGTATGCCAAAAAGGGGGCCAAAATTGCCAAAGAAACCAAGATCGATCACTCACGGCTTACGTCAACTGTGCACACATGATTGGATTCCTGCTGGGGCTGGACAAGGCAAATGAGATGAGATCAGCAAAATAACTGTTTCGTGCCAACATGTTTTGGACCGCAAACCACTGCAAACGATGTATTCCCATTTGCAAGCGATTTCGTTTTGCAGCTTGATTTTTAGTATGTTGCTCGTTTACCCGTACCATTCTTGCACTTCTCCGTCCCAATGCCCGCTGGAAATAAACGGAGAAGCTTTTGCGTGACCTTGATTTTGATCACCTATACTTAATTCTTATGTTTACAAAATATTGCAGCCCAGAAAATTGGTGTAAAAGCACATTACTTATTGGTTCTCAATTTTTCATGGAAATGTGCAGGCGTGTAGCTGCTTAACTCAGATTTTAGTTTTTGAGCAATTCTAAAAGCTCGCTTATTGTTATGTTATTATGACACTGTTTTTCTTTCGGTTTTTACTGAGCTGGATGTTCTTTGTAGTAACCGAAAAGTTCGGGTCCCCATGAAGTCACTGTGAAGAGGGCGAGTAACATTGACCATGAATAAGCAAACAAATAATTAATTAATCATTTCAGTTCAAAGTGGATGTCGTAACTCTTCATCAGCTGCAGCAGCTGGCGAAGGCGACTCTGCCCCGACCAAAACGCGTTTCAAGATTTCAAGTCAAGCAAAAGAATCAACACTCTGTTCCACAAATGTGCAATGTTGTTCTGCTCATTAAGAGCACCAGTGTACCCCAGTCATCGTGTTACCGTTTGTTATGAACTCAAATAGGAGCGCATAGATGCAAAGTTGAGATATTTGTACTTCTACCAACAGAAAGCAGTCAGCCATTCCTATGGTCTGAACATGAAATTTGTGACTCGTAGCGGAATTATCATGCACGTGCGCAGCAATACAGATGCCACTTCTGCAACAAGGGTAAACCATTTTCCAATTTGTCATGTTCCGATCACGCCGATTCCGATAACAAGGTTATTTGTATAACAAGTTTATTTTATCTGCTCTTTTGGCCTCTGCTCTTTTTCTCTTGCTCAAGTCTTCTTGCTCAAATGTGCTTTGCTCAATTGCCCGTCCGCCGCAACGACTCCCAAACCCAATAGTGGAAGGTGCAGCAACGGAGGCACAATAAGTCAACCTGGCAACCGGAGGTCTATCAGATTTCACGTAACGCAAGTGCCCAAAGGACACTACATCCCCAGTGTACACGGTGGGTATAGTCCGTCCACCAGCTCATGGCACTTTGCCTTGCTACTGGCTGGCTTCTTCCCCTCCTCCATCTTCAAATGAAAGAGAAATGCAGTGACCGATTTTGCAAAAAAAGTTTTAAAAATGATAGAATTCATCGAAAAAATTATTTCGAACAAATTTAATTCTGGAAAAGGTGTTTTGAAATTGATAAGGCCAGATGCACAAGTTTTCATCATTGTATTCGTTCACCGCATGAAAGAAATTTTTTTCTGCAGTGTTTGCAACAAAAAAATGCATTTTGTTTATTGAACTGAGTGTTGTTACATGGCTGAAGTCCTGCTTGCGACTGATCCGTGTCTTTCGGCACAACATATATCAAGTTAATCCATAGATAAAACACGTCAATTTTGTCCAAATCATAATTTTGGCGAGAAAATGTTTTTCTCAGGACCTCAATTTCTCTTTCATTACAACGTGGAGGACGGGAACACGCCAGCCAGCAGCATCTCAAAGTGCCATGAGCTGATGGATGGACAGCGTCTTAAAGTTCGAAAATCAACGAAAGCAAACCATGCAGCACGTCAGTGGTGAAGTTGCCAACGAACGATTTTTGGACGGACTGAAAGATGTGTGCTTGGTGATTTGGCGGAAATCATAAGCGAGAGCATAAGCGAAATCATAAACGATTCTGTACAACATGCAGGTATGCCTGTCGGCACCTCAACTCCACAGGCTTTGAAAGTCATTGCGCGCACAAATGAACATTCAGTTTGCCCTCATAAATAAGTAAACATGTGTAAACAACGCAATTCGGATCTTGATTCAGCCTCCAATTCATTGTCCGCCCAGGTTGTTGCAGAGACACCGTGTAGTTCCCGCATGGAAAACGCTTTACATTGTAGTCAAAAGTCACGCATTGACGAATTCAATGATCCTTATAGTTTTTACTTGCATGAAAATTAAACCAATTTTATTGCAGCTAGTTGCAAAAGATCACCAAAAATAGCAAAAAGCTACAAACACACGCGGTCATGCACACAGCCAGGCTCAGCAGGCAACCCCCGCCTGCCTGTCTGGCCTACTAGTGAGGGCGCGCGCAGAATGCGTGCATGCGTTGAAGGATGCTCCGTATCATTTCAGTGATGTGAGTTGCATGGGGGTTTTTTGATGGATTATGATACATTGGACATCTGCGCATGTAACCAAATTAAAATTATTGCATAGATGTTTATTAACCGCGAGATGGCCTCAGGAGGTCGATTTGCCCTCCCACCACCAAAGCGCCGTAACCGTTAGACACGTCACCGTTCTCAACATGGGCAATTGCCCAAAGCTGCTCATGTACTTGTGTGCCCCAGGCGATTTGCAGCACAATGATACCAAGATTGTCGCAATTGGTTCGCACACGACTGAGAACGCGACGATCAAATGTTCAAAACCCGGTATTTTTCTGAAAAAACATGAAATTGTGGATTACGGTAGATAGATGAGCTGATATCACAAAGTAACCATGTAATACGTTAACACACTACCATAGGTCTATGTTTACTCCAATATTTCAAAAATCCAAGAGATTCGTTATTTTGGCGCAGCCTTCCCTGATGTGCACCCCTATAATACAGGCAAGACGCCAAGAGATACGAGCCCGCCTGTAATCCCAAAAAAAAATCCCATTCCATTACCAAAATTCATCACCCGTCCCCCCCCCCCCCTTCCCACTGATCGTACCGCTGTGCAAAAAAAAAAAAAAAAAAAAAAAAAAAAAATCGTTGTGACCGGCTGCACGGTCAGGGTGGGAAAGTGGGGGGCGGACACTTTATATAGTTTCTTAAACGGTTCGGCAGTCTCGCTCGAATTGGCAAACAATCGGTATTTGGCGCACATATGTATGTACTTGCACGCAGAGAATTTGTTTTGAAACCCCAGAGCTCCAGAAACACTCGTTGCGCAAAACTGCATAAAACACCCGCTAAATGGTAGAAATTTGTTCGAGCGGGCTTAACCAAATTTCTACATCTGTATAGGCACCGGGCGTGTTCTTGTGTTCGGGGCGGTCGCTGACATTTGGTTCCAAAACAAACTATCCTGCGACGGGTGTAAATACCGATTCTCGGCCATATTCGAACGCGATTGCCGAAGCCCTTTAACATACAAAACTTATGTTGAGTAGAAACTGTAAAAAAATCTTTTCACTGTCATCATATGTCGTATATGTATATGTATAGTCCGTCCATCAGTTCATGTCACTTGTGATGCTGCTGGCCGACCTGTTCCCTTCCTC
>JASAMV010007499.1:0-15543 GCA_030248065.1 Rhynchonema sp. JSB1_4
ATATAATTGGTTGCATGTATTCACATTTTAAGAAGGTCATTTTCATGGATTAATATCTCGTTTCATAATATTTTTCGTGTTGTTATATTTTATTGATGTTCTTAGGAAATTTTTGCAATATGATCGGCATCAGTCTACAGAATTAAGACACCAACATCAGCTTTTCTCGGAGGATATCAATGCAGGATTGGTGTAAATTTTTTTTTTGAATTTGTTGATCTTTTATCAACCCAACTTTTATGCGCATTTAAGGTGGTCTGTTCTATAAATACGACGATAACTGTCTACGCGAACACCTGTCGCGTTAATTTCCATATCACTGATTCCATGCTTGAACAGAGCGGCCCCAGGTCAAGCTGCCAACTGTTAATTCAATGCCCAATTCTTGCATCAAAAGCCCGCAGAACTCAGTCTTCACGGACAAGACCCAACCCAAACACCATTAAATGTTTTCGCATATGTGTAGAACCATTCCAGCAATGTGCCATTTTTTGCTAGCCAGAGCTCAAGCGCACAACAAATCCGGGTAAAAAAATGAAACACCGTGGAGCGAGCCAAAGCCGCTCAGTCCGCAGAACATAGGGTGCGCGCGGTAAAATGAATTGGACAACACAAATCATTTCACTTTAATGGCCCACTCTCGCGCCCAATGTCCCATGGTGTTCAGGGTTGTTTTTTGGTATTGTTTAGGTGTCAGGCTGGGACTGAAAATCGATTTCGTTCTTTGGGTAAATGTATCAATGTGTTGTATACAGTATGTTCTCGGTATCAACCTCACCTTTTTAGCAGAGGCATAGCCAGACAAGAATATTGTCCCATCTTTTGATCACGACGGCTGGAGCAACTCCTAATCAAAACAAAACCTTTGTGTATTCTGTGTATGTCCTCCCGTCGTCATAATGTCTGCTGTGGCAATATATGGACCGGCTTGACCATAGAAACATTGCCGATGGCTTAAAAACGAATGCCGCTCTGCGCTATTGAGGTTCAGACCACTGGCGTCTCAATGGCTACCGAGTTCTTCTTTTTTGAAGTCGTGAGTACCGCCGTCATTTCTTGTAAAGTTGTAGCTTCTGTTTGCTAGCTGCTTGCTAAGTTCTTCAGGGTTGCAAAATTGGTCCCTGCAAGGGCGGTGAAGACCGAAATCGATCGGGCCCAGCTTCCTGTGTATTAGCTTGACGCTCCAGAACAGGACCCGATAGCTTTGCCAAAGAAATTGCCGAACACGAAAGAAATCCAAGTAATCGCAGCTATAGGTATATTAGTATGATGTGTTCCCTTTTCTGTCCATGTCATCTGCAGTACAGTAGTGTTATACCCACATCAGCTCGGGCGCTCTTACAAACCGAATGAGCCGCATAAATCGCGCATTTGAAATCCCGAACCTGCTGTATTTCGCAGTTCGTGTTTTTTGTTCTTCATCGTGTGTTACACATGGCAAGATCGTGAGTCTCTTTGGCCGCATCTGTGTACTTGTCTGCGGGTAATAGGTATGATATGACCCTTGGACGCTTTGACTATCCATGAAGATGTATCATAGATCCATGATATGGGAAATTACTACCCCTCTGGTATTACCGTATACGCTACCTTACCTAACAACAATACAATATGCTTGAATCTTACCGAAAGCAATTATGTTTGATACAAAAATAGTCGACTTTTCATCTTGACAATGCGCCACCGTATGCCTTATCTCTCCGCGAACATACTCGTCCGTGGTGGTCCAATATGTTCTTGGGTCACGTAACCAAAGTCTTATACTTTGTCACCAACTGGTACCCAGAAACGGTTCAAAACATCCATAAATCGCGTCAATACGTATAAAACACTCAAAATGGTGCTGCGGGCGGCGTGCCGCCTTTGAGTCTGCGAGGCCGTATATCTCAAAGCGTTGCCTTGTCTTTCTGATGCTGAATTAGGTGTTTTTTACGCCACTGACCACACCAGGTCTGCCTGCCTCTATATGGCTGGGTTGTCGCTTAGGTGGGCACTCGAACGTCGAAATTTTACGATTTTCAATCGCCGAAATGGGCAGATAACGCGTGCGTAGCTGGACGCCTTTCTCGCAGTTTCTACGGATTTGGCAAAATATTGCATCTGGTGGTCAAAAATTGCTCGCTGAAACTCATTTCAAATGACGAGAGTCCATCTGAGAAGAATGAAACCCGAAACCACACGCGCAAACCCGCTGTTATGCAAAGTGGGCCTCGCTAGACTTGGCAGGTGGCTTGGTTGCGTGCTGTGCGGTCGCTGGTCTCCTTGTGTTGTTTTTTATTTGTTTCAACATTGCAAGTCATATATTTTACGGCCGAATTCGAAATGTTGCTTACAACGACTTGCAAGCCCTGGCCCACCCCGGGTGGCCGTGGGGCATTTAAAGCCGAAAGGTGCACTTTTCAAACCAGGACCCAAAAACTCAACATCAACGTACTGTATGTATATATACGTGCTTCTGTATGTGTAGGTAATGCCGCCACACTTTCTTAGTTCTCCGGACGGATGCTTTTTGTGTATTGTGTGCGTGTAACCGCCACCTTTCGCGCAAACAGCAACTTTTATGTCGGCGCACATTTGCAAATCAAAGCAAAGGACGTACTGATTGGAAGGAAGCAACTTTTCAGTATCCCGTGCATCACTTATGGAATGCTGCTGATGAATCACCTTGATGAAGCTGGCCCAGGGCGGTCAAGGCACTGGGGAGGCCTGTCACCGGTTAGCTCATTATTGGAACTGTATACCTATGTATACGTCGCATAAACTTCGCCTTGCATATTGAACACCTCCGATGGATACAGTAACCCTGCCATATACCACAACGTTTATTATTGTCCGCCGACGCACTGTGATGACGCAACGGTCTACTGGAGTTGTGTCTCTTTTTGTACAACTAACATGCGTATTCAGTGTAGCTTCTATTAAACTGCGGCTCGATATCAAAGAGATCGCAAATCTCACGCCATTTTGGTGTCTGGTTACTGTCACTGTATGTGGCCCTGTACGTCGGGCGCATTAACGTCCTGCTTGTTCCACCTGTTTCCATTTGGGTCAGCGCGCTCTCATACTGTTGTGCTGCTGTGCCATTGTTGTGTGTACGCCCGTGCACTTGCACGTACTATTTGATCAGATTCACATCACTCCAGGTCATTCTAGCAAATCATAAATTTATTACAAATGCCAAGTGCATCATCTTTCTGTGTAAATGCACGATCCCGACAAGAGTCACTCACTTAGTATTAATTTCATGAAAACGCTCTTCACACAAGTTACTATCTGTTGTTGTAAGTGGGAAATCCAAGACTGTAACGAATAGGGGTAACACACCGAGCCCGCGGGTTCATACATTCGTTTTGCATGTCAGCTAATATTGTAAGACAACCTGACATGATTGCAATTGCCGTCAGCTAGATGATTACAGCAGCTAATGTATTCACTCGTGCAAAAAATATGTTACTTTATTGCTTTCTTAGCTATAGTCGGATTATGATTAAAACTCGTACCAGGGTTGCCTTGGTTACAGCGCCTTCCATGATTGTATCGGTGCATGGCGATGAGGTCTGTCACTTGCAACATGAGCTATTAATCTTGTGACTCAATTGCTTTCTCTTTCGCTCAGCAAAGGTCGGTGTAAGTTAACCATCAGGCGTGGTTGGTTGCAACACACGCCGAAAAATTGCAATTAATTATTTCTCCATCTTTCTCGATAGGAGCGTGTAGTGGTTTTCAGCGAAAATTTATTCGGGACACTTTATCTACGGCCATCTAAAGCGTACATACAGTACAGTATATTTAGTCTGACACAATAAACCAAGTTTATCGATATTCCCGCACTGAAACAGTATTAGACAACGCTTAATTTCAAAGTGCATAGGTGTTTTTTAACCGTAACTGTTTCCTATACGTGCACAAGTTTGTGAAAATATCTAAATTTATTGTCGTATTGCACACACGATGACAGTACTACATAGTCTCCAATCATCAGCGTTTTGTTCACTTTGCTTGTTGGTGTCACAAATGCGGTTGCATGCGTAATATGGCAAATTTTAAAGTCCCAAAAATTCCAAAAACAATTCTTTTGGTCAAAAGTGCTTAGTATATTTTGAATTTGACCCCGGAAATAATCAGCCCCACCGGGCCCTATTCTGTGGGGTAGTGACCTTAAAACTGGCGATCAGCTATCGGTGTAGTACCTATACCAACCTGCACAGTAGGTACCGATAAATCTGGCATCCGTCGGTCGTTTAATTCTGGCTTGTTCTTGAGCTAAGGTCTATTGGATGGTTTGAGTGTAGGCCTATGCCTTCCCTAGGCCTAAACCATTACCAGACTCGTGTGTTACTAGTAACCTCTCTGGTTCAAACTCATTTCACAACATCTATTGTTTGTCTAGAACACCCGCACTTCCGTATGACGGCTTTTCTTTACCTCCAACGCCGTACCCCTTTTAATGCGCGCTCATTATTTTATTTTTTTTGTCACTGATTTTCTAATTAAGATGCCCAAATCGAACTGAACGCATCCGACGTTCTCTAGTTTTTTGTCGTGATTGGTGTTCTCCAAGTATTTGAAGATAGTAAATTAAGTTTATTGTTCGAATGAGGTTATCGCAGTTTAGCAGCCGCATGCGTGTGCTTATAATCTATTTGCTCTAACTTCAGAACAGTCAGAACAAAAAACTTGGGCTTATCGTAACGTCGTCAAATCATGTCGCCGCATTTTGTCGTCAAATCACATGTATTGGCTTCGCGCTCATTTGGGGCTCATTATTCTTGTTCGACGACTTTATTTGACGACTCGATTTGACGACAATACTATTAGCCAAAACTTGAATTAGGCCATTACTTTTTGTGTCCCAGGGTTCTAAAAGAAAACAACCTTTTCTTCAATTTCCGCATGGGTGGTTGTGGTTCAGACGGGTTTCACACTGTTCAAAGCATAAGGTATGTCGACTTTTTAGTTTTGCAGTCGGCTTCTGGGATTGGCTATTCAGATTAGATCTACAGTACCTTTTTCTGAAACTGGGTAAGCAATCGAGTTTCAGTTACTTTCAGATTAAAACTGATTACCGTGATTCGCATAAACTTATCGATTTTTTCATTTTTTAAGATTAAAACCGATTACAATTTTATGGTGCTCCACTTAAAACTCGAACGCTTTGTAATCTGAATTCGGATTTTAAAAAAGCAGGTACAATCTTAAGTACCAGTCAAGATTCTGAAATTCAAATGCTTGTTTCATTTCTACTTTTTGAGAAATAAACAGGTTACGGTATATCTAGGTTCATTTCCCGATGCATGCCACCTGAGTCACATGGGTCACCCGATACATGGTCATTCGTGTGTGTAAAGTTGGTTTGGTGCGTTTATTGCAGGTACAGCATATTAAACTTTGCAGGATTGGTTTTTGTAAGATTCGGTAACACAATATAATCCTATCCATTGGTTAAAGCGTTCCTTTTCGTATCATATGACTCTGTTTTACACTTTTACCGGTGCTTTTAATGTCCAGACTAAAGAATTTGACCGGCATTCTTGTTTTTTTTGTACACAGCTGGCGTCCGGTTGTTGAACGACAAGTAGGAAGCAGCTTGCTTTGTGATGTTTCACTCCCTATGTGTAGATATGTAAACATTTTTGTTACTTCAGCACCTTTTCACCGGCTTGAAGATCAGTCTTCAAAAGGGTTACGGTAGCCACCCAGCTCGTCCACATGTCACCATTTTAATATCGGCAGTCATAATTTAACACGGGAGCCATCGGTACCGACATATAGCTTTTTGCAGCTCTCTCTCTCACAACTGTTTATTTCAGCCTTTTCCAATCTTATGTGGTCCATAAATCCGTTGCTCTCACCCACCGCTGCCCGGAGCCCACCTTGATCGCAGCCAGCGCGCGCGAGTTTCAATTTTTTGAACGCGCTTTAAAATTCCGAATGCGCACCTAGAACACCTCTGCCAAAAGTTTTCGTGAAAAATGTTCGCGCTGCAACTTGGTGATATAACTACTTTTACAACTTTCACGTTGTCAACCGCCCACCAAGTATAACCGTGCGTCATATGTCACATCGCCTCCCTTTTCAGTTCATAGTTCCGCAATCAGTTTCGGTTCCAGGGATTCAGAACCCGAACCAATAGCATTTGGGTTGCCTTGCGTAAAAGTGTCGTTATTTGGTGTTGCAGTGGCCGAAACACCAGGGGGGACGAGTTGGCAGCTGTTTTTGTTTGCCGTTTGTTGCCATCAAATGGCAACGTCATAAAGCAGTCAAAATAATGATTATCGTTTTTCAAGCCGGGACCTGGTCCTGGTCGGAGCCCGGGTTTATATGGTGGGTGAATGGTTGATTATATGGTTATCGGGTATTGGTCAAGCTGTCTACATAATAAAGAAAATCAGTCAAAGAAAAAGTGAAGCCTGAATTTTAGGACTGGATTGGTCAGCTCATGCGACTTATGGTGCCTGTCACAACCCTTCATCCTGGCATGTGAAAGTATACATGGCCAGATTTTTACAGATATTTGTTTCAAATGACACGCCCGGCGGTTTGATCCTAGATTCTGGCTATTGAAGGATTTTCAAAATTTTATTTCTTTCGAATAAGATGCTGCAAAATATATGAACACCAATCCACCGTCATTCTTTTGTGATTCTGCCATCAGCAGAATGGCTCATAGCGAACCAGCTTCGCATTTGCATATGCCTATGCGGTTGCGCCATGCGTTTTTTTTCAATTTCTTCGTTTTGGTCATTAATACCCCAAGAAGTCCCTGTGCTGGTACTGCCACCCGCGCCGTGCATCTTTGGTATTTTACATGAATGTGCAGATTTATGGCCGTTCTCCTTTGGTCGGCGTTAGAAACAGCGTTCATTCATGCTCAGTTCGTGGGTCCGTCCTGTTTCGCTCGTGTGACGAGCCCACGTGGTACCCCACATCTTCAGTATCGTTTGCACCATAGATGGGCCATTACATCAAAGCACCGCGTTTATTGTCATCGCGCGTTTTTGCGTGTTGCAAAACAACCAAGCACCTTTGGCTGGCTGGTTGTAAGAAATCTCTGATTTTTGCTTTGTGTGGTTTGTTTCAATCCTCGTCTTCTATGTGTTGCATCCATGTTATGCGGAGATGATACGATTTTGTGGCGATATTAGCGCCCGCGTATGCGTAGCGAGCACTCCGTCCGGAATGTTTACGGAACGGAATCATCGGGAACGCGTATCTGAACGGCGTGAATCGCAACATCTCAAAACGCCCTTTCGTCTTGTCTTTTTTTGCAACAAATGGATGAGGACTTTGCTCAAACTTGATCTGAAGCTGGACTAATGAAAATTACTGAAGCTTAGTCACAGTACGACGCTGATATAGGTATTTAGCAAAAACTCGATGTTGCGCAAAACCTATGCTTCTAAGGTTGCTGCAACTAGGTAAAGGTTCTCAATTTGATCAACCCTCAGCTTTCCGCGTGTTCTGACATTTGATCTTATTCCTGGTTGATTGTGCTCGCAACGTCGCTCAAAAAGTACCGACACATTTTTATCAGTATTCTGTGCAGCGGTTTTTTTTTCAACCATAAACGCCTGCACACGTTGCTGTAACAGCAGTGGGGGGGGGGTTTTGGGGAAAAGGAACCCGGGTAATAAAAAAAAAAAAAAGTTTATTTTCAAAAACACCTTCCCTTTTGGCACGCAAAACGTAAAACAGGGGGCATTGGGCGCGGTTTTTTTCCCCCACGGCACTTCGCCATATTTTTTATAAAAAAACCCGGCCGGGTAATGGTTTTTGAGGGGGGGTCACAAAAAAAAAGAAAAAAAAACGCGGACTGTGTGGGGGCGCCCACAACAAAAAAAGACACAAAAAATGCACATAACACAACAAAAAAAAAAAGAACACAAGAAAACAAAAACAAACATGCTGTGTTGCAGCGCTAACCGTACATTATATATACAAGAAAGAAAAATGCCCCAAGGGGCATAAAAGAAATATGGTTCCCTGGCTGACTGGCATAAAAGAACGATACTAGCTTGCACCACTTTGCTGATGTTTCATTAGGCACTGGAATAAACGTAAGTGTGTTCTGAGCTGTTTGATACCGAACAGTAGACATTGAACCATATTCCCGGCGCGTGCTGTCTTGCCACCAGAGACACAGGGCACGGAGATATTGAAAGATTGCAATATTCTCTTTACTCCTCTCTTTGTTAAACCATCGTGCGCAACCGAAGACTGCACAGTTACCGTCGTGAGGTTGAAAAGAAGAAACAGTTGCCTGGGTTTGCACGAAAGTTTCGATACACGGGTGTGGTTCAAAAGATCGCCGTGTCTGTCTGCCACCAGAGACACAGGGCACGGAGATAGAAAGACAAATCTCTTCTCCCCTCCGTTAAACCATCGTGCGCAACCGAAGACTGCACAGTTACCGTCGTGAGGTTGAAAAGAAGAAACAGTTGCCTGGGTTTGCACGAAAGTTTCGATATCGACTGGGTGTTGGTTCAAAAGAGTTCGCGCCGGGAATATGGTTCAATGTCTACTGTTCGGTATCAAACAGCTCAGAACACACTTACGTTTATTCCAGTGCCTAATGAAACATCAGCAAAGTGGTGCAAGCTAGTATCGTTCTTTTATGCCAGTCAGCCAGGGAACCATATTTCTTTTTATGCCCCTTGGGGCATTTTTCTTTCTTGTGTCGTTCTTTTATATCGCGCAAGCGTCAAACAGAGAACCCGGATAAATCAGGCACAGAAAGTTTTCAGTTCCGGCAAGCAATGGTTCTAACTAAGAAAATGTCGACCGTCAGACTTTTCTCAAGTAATCAACGCACATGAGCGCAATGAGGTGTGGGGGTTAGTTTAAGGATGCTGTACTTTTTGGCAGGATATATGAATCGGTGGTTATCGTGACATAAGGCCAATTTTGTGTTTCGATTTCACTATGGGGTTCTAACAATGGAGACACGCTTGTGTCTGCGTCTTCACCCACCACTGAAACAAAACTAACGCAGTGCCCCACGAGCATGTCTATGTTTTTGAGGAACATGGTAACTTGTCAAGTTATTTATTTTTTTTAATTTACCGCCAGGTATGTATTTGACACCCTAGGTACCATCAATTATAGCGCACTGATTGCGCATCGTCTCAGAGAATGGCACTTGTTGGTTTAGTACCAAGCAAAGCTGTGCAATGAACTTCCATGCAACCTGTCCGTTCAGCTTCAGCAATGAAATAAGTGTCAAACATCAGTCTCCAGATTGCTTTGGTGTTGGCCGCCGCATCTGATCTTGGATTCAATGTTACGTAAAAACTACTATTTAACTTTCCCACGAAAGTCAAATTATAAATGCGGAAAAAGCTTCGAATGTTAGAGAGCAACAGCTATTTTAATTAAGAAGTTGATATCTTGTCGGTATTTTATCATGAATGACATCACAGCGCATAAACTGCAAACCGCACCTGTGCTTAATAATTAATCTCAAATAAAAACACGAAAAAACTGAAAAAATGTTACGCAGAATTCATTAAAAGTTAATAAAAATACAACAAAGTTGGCTGCGCGCGTGAATGTTTGAACCCGCGGCCTTTCATCTTCAGTGCTGCGCGTTATACCGCTCGGACATCGCTTCGCCAAACTCCTTCACAAGCTTTACTACATATGTATCTACGCGTGCATTGCTGCATTGCCTGTTGTGCTTGCTGCCTGTGTGTGTGTGCTGGCTGCCTGCCTGCCTGTGTGTGTGTGTGCTGGCTGGCTGGCTGTGTGTTGTGTTTAAGAGCGCGGGGGAATAGTAACAGATAGGTGTCAATGGAATAGGGTTCACAAATCGAAAAAAATGGATTTCGCTCATATTGCACAAAAAGTTGACTACTACATTTACTAAGACACATACAAAATTTTGGTTCCAAACTCCAAAGCATTAAATAGTTATGGGCGCATTTAACTGGGCAGGTCGAAGATTTCTTGAAATTCCAAAAATGTACCAAGTTTATGTTGATGAGGCTGTCATTTGTTTTAGATCGGATGCTATTTAATGAAAATAACACACAATGGTCAATTTTTTATCTACTTTTCAACCATGTAAAAACAAAGGCAAAAATTCGCTGCATTTTCTCTTCCTTTAAGTTTTTCAAAAATCAGCTCTGAAATTTAGTGCATATCAAAAACAACCAATTTTAAAAAAGTCCTCACCGACGAATTCTTTCTATTTGGTCTCAAAATGTGCGCCATAAAATTCTGATATTGGTTTATAAATCTGGTTTGTGACAAATTTGAATATATCCTGAAAAGTTTAGATAAAGAACATTTTTTTGTTTTTTCTCAGTTTTTTGTCTTTTTCTTTGCACGGATTCGCATTGGAGAAACGACCGATGTGGGTGTCACGAACGGCAACAAGATGCTTGTCAACGTAGTCTGAAAGTAAACAGCTTGTTCATGACACGTGACAAGCTATCAAAATGGATACAAGTTCAGAAATGCAAGCTATTTGGCAAGGGCCGTGATTGGCAAAAATTCGCTGCAACCTGTCACTTGATGCATCACACGAGGTGAGCAACAAGCAACGACAACAACACATATTATACAAGCAGTCAACACACACATTATACAGTAGCTGCAACACAACACGTTTTATGTAAACGGCATAACACGCATGCGCACGCGCAGTTACATTTATGTAACACATTAAGGCAAGTCAGCGGCAGGATCGCATAGCGCAATCGGTTAGGCGCAGCGTTGAACATGCGTGTGTGTGTCTGTCGCACAGGTTCAAACCCTGTAGCGTGCCTTTTTTTGCGTCGCGGGTTTTGGGTGAACGTTTTACCATTATTCCTTTTTATTTCGTAACTTGATGCAATGCAAAAACATTTAGAAATAGGCAAGAGTTGAAACAAACGAATAGCCATTCACAGATTGCCGCATTTTCCTAACAAACGGTTGCCTTGAAAAGCACATAAATTGAAGCTCTCTCGTGGTATTTACAGTTAAGAAAGGCACATGTAGGTTTCAGCAGCATACACATCAGAACTAATATTTGGCAATCACATGCATCAATTTTTACATTTATTCCATCATTCAATTGAGCTGCGCACCACGATAAAACAAGAAAGAAAATAAAACGACGAAATTTTTTTGCTTCATACTAACATAAATTGTCGACAATATTCAAATTTGTCACAAACCAGATTTATACGCCAATGCCAGAATTTTATGGCGCAAATTTTGAGACCAAATAGAACGAATTCGTCGGTGAGGACTTTTTTAAAATTGGGTGTTTCTGAGAAGCACTCGTTTTTTTGACATTTTTTAAAAAAATGCAATGGAAGAGAAAACATCCAATATCGTGCAACTATTTTTGCGCAGCTGAAAAGCGGACAAAAAACTGCTATATGTGTGCAAATTTCAGCACCGAATGTAGTTTATCGGCTGAGATCCAATTGGATTGACGTTTATTTTTTCAGCATTTTATATTTTTAAAATTTCCCAAAAAATGCAAACCGAGCACCTTTAAATTGAAATTACTGAAAGTATACTTGCAGTTGGAACGCCAAACTTGGTGAGCATTCCTAAATATGTTGTGGCATTGATTTCCCATCAAAAAAACCATATCCAAAATTTCAGTTTTGTGAACCGTACTTTGCGATTCTTACCACCCCACGCTCTTAATACATTGTGCGCTTTATGAATCAGGCAACTACGTAGCGTGCACTAATGCATTATTGTGTGTGTCTGAGCGTCCATTATGGCTCTTTTTGAGCTGAAAAACATTTAACGAATTGGAATTAATATATTTTTTACGTAACAAAAATTAAAAACACATATAACCGCTGATTTTGGCTTTAGAACCACACATTCTGTACAAAAAGTCATGGTCTGGAACCGTTCATACTAAAAGTTACGAACTCGGCGATAGCACCACCGTGTTTCTCGAGTACGAAAACCACATAAACAACTTTAATAGTTCTGGTAACCCAACTTTTCGGCGAAATTTTACTTCGGGAAGCACACTTTACATACAAAAAGTCGTGGTCATGGTCTGGAACCGGTCTCAGTCGTGGAGTTACGAAGTCGGCGATAGCACCATCCTGTTTCTCGTGTGTGAAAACCCTATATGCGATATTAACATTTCTGGTGTTCAGTAACGTCTGGGCCCTGACTACTCTTTTGTGGAAAAAAAAGGGAAAGAACGTTTTTACAAAAATGACAACTGTATCTTGCCCGCGATTGCGCGTGTGGGCACGCAGCGGGATGAAATTTTGTGTGGCCATTTTGGGGCACGGTATATACATTGTGTGCAAGTTTGAGCTCATTCGGTTGAGTATTGTTGAAATAGCGCAGGATCAAAATTTTCAGAAAGCGCACTATAGGGAATGAACCATATGTCGCTTAGCATTACCATGCTAGCTCCGACACAATGCGGGTTTCGTTTTTTGATGTACTATATGTACGACCAGGTCTTGTTGTGTGAAAGTACATCCATAGGACCAGTAGTGGCACGTGGACGCTTTTTCGTGCCAACTACAGAGTTGTGAAACTGTAATTGTGACCAGCGTAAAATTTTATCCCAACTAACGCTAACGCTATCGCTAACGAACGAAAAGTTCTGCGCACTGGTCAAAATGGCCCATAAAACTTGGACGATTCGCTGCCCCAACGCATTGTCGGAAAGGAATTTGTATTCTGTGTAACTCAACTGCGATTTTTGTTCACACCAAATTATTGCCAAAAGCACGTGGTATTCGCTTGTATACAGTATAAAATGATATGGTATTGTACAGTACATGTTATACGTATGCCCATTTCATCGCGAGCCATACCGGTAGGAATACATACCTACACCACTATATGGTGTTCATTTTTGCGGGTCTCTTGTAACTTTCAGCAATTTTTGCACTGTCTGGGAAAGCGTTCAATTTTTGGCTGCGTGCAAACCCTAGACACGCGTGGGTCTGACGTGGCATCGTCATTTTCAAATGTTAATTTTTTCGATCATAAAATTTTACGAATTCGCAATGTTTTGAGGTTCTGTTCTTCCCCAATTTTGCCCACTTAATGCTGAAACCTCACACCATCTCCGTTTTTGTTCGCATTGCGCGGAGTGGTCAAAAAAAGTTATGCGGTTTACCTGCGGTTGTATAATAGCTTTTCCGTAATTCCTTGTACGTTCCTTCCTGTCTAAAAATGCAATAGTGCGCATGGTGTTGCATTACTTTTTCAACTACCGTAAGACAGACCTGCGCTTGCAGTTTTGGCCGCTCAGCGTGTGCCTTGTACACCCAATATGTATTTAAATGTTGAAACTTGCAACTTTTTATACGCACGCGAGCCCCTACAAATTTGAACTTCTTCATCGCATTTGTAATGCACTTTTGTGCGTGCGCGCATGTACGTCTAACTGTCAGTTTCATACAATTTCGAATAATGTTGCAGTGCAGGTTGCCGTATGATGCAAGGCCGCTCGCGTGTGTAATGTGTTCGCATCATTTTATACACATTTCATTTGGCCCGATCGTTTTTGACATATTACATTGCACTGTCTACATACGCGTAAAGGGTACACGTAAATTTTCGCGCGCACGCTCACGGGAGGTTTGTCGATAAGCCATGATGTGATATTGCTAGGCTGGTTCAAGTCTTAATGCCCAACATGATCGTTTTGTGGCTGCTAAGGAGCATCAACAAACAAAGCGTGTCAAAACTTTCACGTCACCCGTCCAGCACCTGGAAACGTTTGAAGCTGCCGTCTGATACACTTATACACCCTACCTCATGTCCGAGGTATACTCTATGTTGTGACCAGTGTTCGAACGGGATCACGATCCCGATCCCGGGATCCCGGCCCCTTTTTCTGATCCCGATCCCGATCCCGATCCCGTCATTTCGAAAAGTCAATCCCGATCCCGATCCCGATCCCGCCCAAAAAAGTACCGGGATCGGGATTAAGTTTTGAGAACAAAAAGTAAAAAATTACGCAATCATAATTCGCCAAGCTGTTGTAAGGGCGCGGCCAGGCAAACGCGGGCGCGGGTCGCGGGTCAGAAAAATATTCTATGTCCAATAACCGCCCCGTGTTTGCATGGCCGCACTTGCGGGTCGCGGTTTGCGGGTCACTTGAAATATTTATTTGGTTGCAACACAAAAAAATTAACCCATCAGCGTAGAGCCAACGTCGCAGACGTGCCCGTAGCACAGCGCTGATTAGTTCATTTTTATGTGTTGGCTAAATAAATGTTTCGAGTGACCCGCAAACAGCTACCCGCAAGTGCGGCCATGCAAACGCGCGGCGGTCATTGGACATAGAATTATTGCTGACCCGCGGCCCACAACCGTGTTTGCGTGGCCGCGCCCCCAAAGAGGTGCTCGACGGTTGATTGCGAGCGTGATGAAACCACAAGCACCACCAATCGCGAACAAATCGAGCTAGAACTGAACGCTTACACAAAGTTGCTTCAAACGAAGGGACTCAGTTTCGAGGAAATGTTGTCATGGTGGGCAACAAATGAGACAAAGTTTCCGCGACTGGCACGTCTAGCTTCCAAAAATCTAAGCGCTCCTCCTACGAGCGCGCCTTCTGGACAGCTCATTTCCAGTGCAGCTGATTTGTTTGATGACAAAAGATACTGCTTGAAACCATAAAATGGTGAAATGCTTGTCTTTTTGTCAAAGGCTTTGCCACTGATCGACTACAATTATGATCTTTGAACTTATCCGTCATCCATCAGCTATTCTCGATTTTCAATCGGCTTTGATCACTGTTCCGGGTGTTTATCCATGTGTGATAAACATGTTTCATGGTTGTCTGTGACATTAACTTGCATCTTATGCATAAAATGATAAAAACGATTGCTTTTGGACTATCTGGTCAATCCCGATCCCGATCCCGGGATCCCGGGTTTTCAAAACCGGGATCCCGATCCCGATCCCGATCCCGATACTTTCTTGATCCCAATCCCGATCCCGGGATTAAAAATGAATCCCGTTCGAACACTGGTTGTGACAAAACCATGTTCTCACAAAAATATGCCATACGTACTATATGTGTAGGTTCGGTTAGTGACTTTCTGGCTACCCTGTGTGCGCTATATGTACCTTGGTTTTTAAGCGTGTTGCAATGAGCACAGGTTATCACCATCGTTCTTTCGTTCAAGGCCGAAAGAAAAGTAGAAGATTGCAAAAAACCTTTTACGGCAATGTCATCCTTGTATCGGTGGTGCCACACACTGTCTCGTGTTCATTACCCGTGCTTGAAGAAGTTAGACAGGTGTTTTCTTCAGATAAATTGTGGTGTAACAAAGTGTTGCGTGAACATTCATTTACAGTATTCTCTCTGATATTGATATCGTGTATGTGGCACATACAAATTTACCGGTGCATGCTACTACACGCATTTAGGTAAGTCTAGTGCAAAATCGGAGTGTAGAAATCGATCAGACACGTAAGGTTTGGGCTGTAATCGATATTTTGGTGGTCGTATGTATATCCCTCATACGGCATTCGATACATTAAAATATGTTGTAGAGCATGCGACATTACAGTAACATCATTGGTCAACATCAACCTCAG
>JASAMV010007501.1:0-10769 GCA_030248065.1 Rhynchonema sp. JSB1_4
CCGTGAAACCGTGAAAACGTGAAGCCGTAAAAATGTGAAGCCGTATCATTGTGAAGGCGTCTTAAAGGGCTCGGGACACAACCGTAGGAAGGGTAGCAGGGCACATTGTTATCTGCCATTGGAAAGCATCCTGATAGTCTATGTCACACACAAATGTTAAGCTTTTTGGAGAATCGCTATCTCTGGTAGAGGGACATTTCGTTCCAGAAAAAAAGTGATTTTTTCACAACAAATTAGCTCGAGGTCACGTAACACTTGGATAAAATTACAACAGCTGCGGCATAAATTATCATGACAGCTTCAGTCGCTCAAGCTATTGTTTCACTAGGTGAGGGTGCGAAACGTTCCAAAAATCGGCCATATTTTTTTGAGGACACAAGCTTGTTCCTAAATTTTGAGCGCGCGCTTTCAGCTGCAGAAATAAAAATGCAATGGTGAAATAGAGCATTGTTGAAAGTATCAGAAAATAAGACTTTTAAATTTTGAAACTCATGGCTATCCCCGTGACAGCCCTAAAAATACAGTAAATTGTCATCGATCTAGATGGTTACCTTCGTGGCCAGAATTGTGACACATAAAGATCACGTATTGTATTGCCTTCGAAACAATTGAGAGAAATGTTTGGCTTAGCAACCTATCAAGGTCCGAAGACACCAAGGTCTACAAATTTCTCGGGGTAGCCATGGCAATCTGGGATATGATATTCAGCAATTGTTAATACTGTTGCTGTTGCAAATGTGACAGCGCAAACAATGTATCTCCGGAGTAGCTTTCGAACGATATTTGACAAGGCCTAAAAATTTTTAACGCTTGAGAGCACAAGTGGAAAAATTGGTTTTTGACGATTTTGGAATGAACCGTCACGTCACCGTGTGCGATTTCGGGATTTTGACCGTTTCTTGTCCACAGTAAGAGATAGTATGGGCACGTCATATATCGTTCGATAGCTACTTCGAAGTTACATCCTTTGGTGCTATCATGTGTGTAATATCTCTTAAGGCTAACGACTTATCGTATTCTTGTTCGCATGGCTGGAACAGAAGGTTTGTGGAGTTTGAAGTCTGGAAACTCGTCTAAATTGTTGGACTGTGCGTTTATCTGACTTTCTCGTTTCCAATGCGATGCACTACGTGACCGTTTTACATCACATTTCCGTCAATGAATGTAACTGTGCACTTTAGGGTCGATTTTTTGAACGTTTGGCCCCTCGCCGAGTGAAGCAATAGTTTGAGTGACTGAAGTTGTGATGATAAGTTATCCAGAATAACTTATCCTACCAACCCACCCAAATATCCAGTTGTGATCCTATCCACGTATCACATGATCTCCAGCTCATTTGGGGTTTCTGCACAGATCGTGCCAAGTTGTGAAAAAAATATTTTTTTCCGAACGAAAGGTGTTCTACCAAGAGATAGCGAATCGCGAAAGAGCTTAACATTGGTGCGTGACATAGGCTATCAGGACGCTTTCCAACGTACATAACAATATGCCCTGCTACTCTTCCTACGGTTATGTCCCGAGCCCTTCGACGGGCGAATAGTGCTCGCTAACATTCACGGTGTGGGACATTCCACCCTCGAATCGTATCGCCAGCGTGTCGACAAATTCGCACTTGTACTGTAACCGGTAGGCCTGTCGCCAATCTATGCTCACGTACGGGTACAGGTACACAATGCGACCATTCACCCACCACTGCAATTGACAAACCCTGTAGTTTACGCAACAGCCTTCATAAAAGGTAATTCCACTCAGATATTGGTCGCACAAAGATCATATAAGAATTATCAAATCAATCCTGATTTTCACGTTCAGTCACTCTTAAACCGGGCAACGGATATCGCATGCTATAAGAATCCGGCCTTTCGAATAAAATGTGACTATATACGATGAGTGATAAAAAAATCGTTAAACAAAATGAAATGCGTTTAAATTGTGAGAATTAATTTTTTAAAATTTTTTCGAGAAAAACTCGAGCTTGTGCCGACTTCGCTCCCCCTTTTTGATAGGAACGGCAGCACGTTTGTTGCGATCAACAGCTCGTCAACAAAGCACGTGTGAAATGTTTCAAAAGGTTTCATCTGTTAGCGAGTGGTTCTTGTTCAGTCTCACTGCCTTTCATGATCAAAGGGTGAGCGTAAGTCGGCAAAGCTCGCGTTTGTTCCTGAAGAACTTTTAAGATAAATTCTGAAGCTTTAACGTGGTTTATTCGTTTGATCGTTGTTTTTGTGACCGTTGGACATAAAGTCTAACTGCGAGTAAAAAAGAAGATGAGATATACGGTTTCCCGCTTTAACACTGTGCTATTTGTGATTCTCACAAAACATTTCATCTAAAATAGTCGGTGTGGGTTGATTTTTGTGTTTTGGTGTGTGGTGTTTTGTTGTTAGGGTGTTTTGTTGTGGGGTTGGTGTTTGGGTTGTTGGTTGATTGGTGGGGTGGTTGAGATGTTGGGGTTTTGTTTGTTTTGTTGTTGTGGTGTGGGGTTGGTGTTTATAGTTGTTTTTTTTTGTGTGGGGGGGGTGTTGTGGGTGATGGGGTGTTTCGAAGTGGGGACTGCTAGATTATTTTCAGCTGAAAATGTTTTGTGAGAATAATATAGAAGTGGTTGGTGACTGAAGTGAAAATAGGTTTGATTTTGATGAATTCTTATGTAGTCATTGTGCGACCTTACAAAGTGAAATGTGGGTCACATGAGCTGCTTTTTGAAACCAAGTTATAGTTAAGTGGAACTATTCTTTAAATGTAGAGCTAAATGTGTCCATGTTTTTTTACATTTGTCTGCTATGTGCACCCATGCGCAAGGCAAAGTGCCGGCCGGCATCTACCTTGTCTTCACCTCTTGGTTAACCAGTAGCCAGACAAAATCGCGCACACCTCAGTTCCATTGGCTGTGAATATGATTTTCTGTCATCACTTGTCCGGCAATCACGTTATGTACGAAGTCAAGCAGATTGGATAAAGAGTGATTTACTTTGAGATCGATCTCAAAATAACCATGGCCGCACAATGACCATAAGGAATCCCTTCCCCTATTTTTCCTGCATTGTCAAGGGGATATTTAGCGATTTTTTTAACTTGAACCAGGTTTTGACAAGCAATCCACCTTCTTCTGAGAGAGAAGAATGATAACCGCATGTGTGCACAGGTTTCACCCTGAATTCTACACAACCAAAAAACGGTTCGGGGGTTCGGGTTACTGTAGCCACGTATTGCATGCTCTGTGTATGAAAACCATTTTAACAAGACACACATGGGAATCACTTCCCGTTGAAAAAGCGGGAAAAATGAAGAATAGAAAAAACTGCTTGTCAAAAACTGGTTCAATTTGAAAAAAATCGCAACAAACCCACTTGACAATTCAGGAAAAATAGGGGATGGATTGCCATGGTCATTGTGCGACCATTGGTTATTTTTTGGAAGACTCGATCTCGAAAGTAAATGCACTCTTTCAATCCCAGATCTGCCTTGGACTGTCGTACATAACGTGATTGCCGGACAAGTGATGGATCAGAAAATCATATTCACAGCCAATGGAACTGAGGTGTGCGCGATTTGTGTCTGGCTACTGGTTAACCAAGAGGTGAAGACAAGGTAGAAGTGCCGGCCGGCACTTTGCCTTGCGCATGGGTGCACATAGCAGACAAATGTAAAAAAACATGGACACCAGTTTAGCTCTACATTTAAAGGAATAGTTCCACTTAACTATAACTTGGTTTCAAAAAGCAGCTCATGTGACCCACATTTCACTTTGGTAATGGTCGCACAATGACTACATAAGAATTCATCAAAATCAAACCTGATTTTCACGTTCAGTCACTCTTAACCACTGTGCTATATGTGATTCTCACAAAACATTTTCAGCTGAAAATAATCTAGCAGTGCTCCCACGTTGCTGCGGGTCTGAAACATTCCCTTCGTTGCATGTTTTGTGTGCGATCGCGCAACGCAATGTCATTGCCCCGTCACGTTCCTGCTTCACGATTCAGGAAAAAAAAGTTGACCAATTCTTATAAAGTCATTGTGCGACCAATACCTGCCACCAGCACCACAACTGCAGGGAGCGAGAAATCGTAATTTTTGATTTTCAAAATTCCCTCTAATAGTGCCAATTTTGCTCATTGAGCGCGATGTCGGTTCCTTGACGCTTCATATCTTGTTCCGTGAATTTTTGGTGCAGGAGTCGGGTACCAATCTGAGACACTGGCCAGACAGGCAACTGTTCGAGACCGGCTTTGTATTGGTCGCACAATGACTTTATAAGAATTGGTCAACTTTTTTCCTGAATCGTGAAGCAGGAAAGTGACTGGGCAGTGACGTTGCGTTGCGCAATCACACGCAAAGAATGCAGTCAGGAAAATGTTTCAGACCCGCAGCAACGTGGGTGTTCTGCTGGACTATTTTGAGATGAAAATGTTTTGTGAGAATCACAAATAGCACAGTGGTTAAAGCGGGAAACCGTATATCTCATGCTTGCTTTTTTACTGCGCAGTTAGACTGTTTATGTCCAACGGTCACAAAAACAACGATCAAACGAGATAAACCACGTTAAAGCTGTCAGAATTTATCTTGGAAAAGTTGCTTTCAGGAACAAACGCGAGCTTGTGCCGACTTACGCTCACCCTTTTGATCATGAAAGGCAGTGAGACTGAGACAAGAACCAGCTCGCTAACAGATGAAACCTTTGTGAAACATTTCACACGTGGCTGTTGGTTGACGAGCTGGTTGGATTCGCAACTAAATGTGCTGCCGTTGCCTGATCAAAAGGGGGAGCGTAAGTCGGCACAAGCTCGAGTTTGTTCTCGAAAGCAAATTTTTAAAAATTAATTCTCACAATTTAAACGCATTTCATTTTGTTTGAACGATGTTTTTGTGATCACTCATCGTATATAGTCACATTTTATTGCGAAAGGCCGGATTCTTATAGCATGCGATATCCGGTTGCCCGGTTTAAGAGTGACTGAACGTGAAAATCAGGATTGATTTGATGAATTCTTATATGATCTTTGTGCGACCAATATCTGAGTGGAATTACCTTTTATGAAGGCTGTTGCGTAAACTACAGGGTTTGTCAATTGCAGTGGTGGGTGAATGGTCGCATTGTGTACCTGTACCCGTACGTGAGCATAGATTGGCGACAGGCCTACCGGTTACAGTACAAGTGCGAATTTGTCGACACGCTGGCGATACGATTCGAGGGTGGAATGTCCCACACCGTGAATGTTAGCGAGCACTATTCGCCCGTCGAAGGGCTCGGGACATAACCGTAGGAAGAGTAGCAGGGCATATTGTTATGTACGTTGGAAAGCGTCCTGATAGCCTATGTCACGCACCAATGTTAAGCTCTTTCGCGATTCGCTATCTCTTGGTAGAACACCTTTCGTTCGGAAAAAAATATTTTTTTTTCACAACTTGGCACGATCTGTGCAGAAACCCCAAATGAGCTGGAGATCATGTGATACGTGGATAGGATTACAACTGGATATTTGGGTAGGTTGGTAGGATAAGTTATTCTGGATAACTTAAAATCACAACTTCAGTCACTCAAACTATTGCTTCACTCGGCGAGGGGCCAAACGTTCAAAAAATCGGCCCTAAAGTGCACAGTTACATTCATTGACGGAAATGTGATGTAAAACGGTCACGTAGTGCATCGCATTGGAAACGAGAAAGTCAGATAAACGCACAGTCCAACAATTTAGACGAGTTTCCAGACTTCAAACTCCACAAACCTTCTGTTCCAGCCATGCGAACCAGAATACGATAAGTCGTTAGCCTTAAGAGATATTACACACATGATAGCACCAAAGGATGTAGCTTCGAAGTAGCTATCGAACGATATATGACGTGCCCATACTATCTCTTACTGTGGACAAGAAACGGTCAAAATCCCGAAATCGCACACGGTGACGTGACGGTTCATTCCAAAATCGTCAAAAACCAATTTTTCCACTTGTGCTCTCAAGCGTTAAAAATTTTTAGGCCTTGTCAAATATCGTTCGAAAGCTACTCCGGAGATACATTGTTTGCGCTGTCACATTTGCAACAGCAACAGTATTAACAATTGCTGAATATCATATCCCAGATTGCCATGGCTACCCCGAGAAATTTGTAGACCTTGGTGTCTTCGGACCTTGATAGGTTGCTAAGCCAAACATTTCTCTCAATTGTTTCGAAGGCAATACAATACGTGATCTTTATGTGTCACAATTCTGGCCACGAAGGTAACCATCTAGATCGATGACAATTTACTGTATTTTTAGGGCTGTCACGGGGATAGCCATGAGTTTCAAAATTTAAAAGTCTTATTTTCTGATACTTTCAACAATGCTCTATTTCACCATTGCATTTTTATTTCTGCAGCTGAAAGCGCGCGCTCAAAATTTAGGAACAAGCTTGTGTCCTCAAAAAAATATGGCCGATTTTTGGAACGTTTCGCACCCTCACCTAGTGAAACAATAGCTTGAGCGACTGAAGCTGTCATGATAATTTATGCCGCAGCTGTTGTAATTTTATCCAAGTGTTACGTGACCTCGAGCTAATTTGTTGTGAAAAAATCACTTTTTTTCTGGAACGAAATGTCCCTCTACCAAGAGATAGCGATTCTCCAAAAAGCTTAACATTTGTGTGTGACATAGACTATCAGGATGCTTTCCAATGGCAGATAACAATGTGCCCTGCTACCCTTCCTACGGTTGTGTCCCGAGCCCTTTAAGACGCCTTCACAATGATACGGCTTCACATTTTTACGGCTTCACGTTTTCACGGTTTCACGGCTTCACGGTTTGTTCTAGTTGTGTCTCAATCCGTGAAACCGGATGAAAAACTATTGGATCCGGTTCTAACTTGTATCACAGTTTTTGTCTCTCAGATGCATGCACCTGATACAGGATTGGTCCAAAACATAAAAAAGAGATCATACAATACGTTATCTGATGTGCAGTTCTCGTATTGTGGTAAACAAATCTAGTGTCACTTTTGTACACATGGAAAACGGACGAATAACTTTTGAACCGCGGTTGTCTAGCCAAGGATTAAAGTGCCCTCGGGCAGCTGTATCTTGTTACGCATAACGAAAGCCCTAAAGTTCTGATGCTACAAGGGAGATAAACAAGTAAATTACTGTTTTTCTGATGCTATAATGGGTTAACAACAACAACAACAACAACATACAACGAACTCAACTAGATAGTAACACACGTGAGGGCGGCCTTAGGTTAAATCCGGAAACCGGAATCCGGAAATATTTCCGGAAAACGCATTATTTTTGCACGTAAATTTTTGCATTGTCCGGAAATATTTCCGGGGTCCGGAAATGTTTTGTATTTTTGCATGCAAATTATTTCCGGGTTCCGGATTCCGGATTTAACCTAAGTTCGCCCTTACGTGCATTTACTGCATTGATGTCACAGAGCGGATGGACATCCCACCGTTTATAGAAATGCTGTTGATCCACGTTGCCAGGGTTGGACCAAAATGTTTTTTTGTAAAAAGGTTTTCGAATTTTTTTTTTTAAATTTGTTCAACATGATCAAGGGAACAAGATCTTCTAAAACGTCCAAGTTTATTGTAATTTTTTCTCAAGGGTCGAAAAATTTTCTTCACAAAATCATCTTTGGGGCATGTATTTCGAACCTAAGATGCCGCAAATGATGTTATATTATACCTTCCCGTGATACATGAGACACAGTATGCATGTACCTACATGGTACTTCGCTGTCATACCCGATCTGGTCGGTCATATACGACTGATTCAGCTTCCCGACAAGTATTTCTGCAGCTTATATTCTCAATTATGTGTGGTTTATGAGTGAATATTGCTTATTCGACCACAAACTGTTGCGTCTGATACCACAAAGCAGCAATCATCGGTCCATATCAGGCGCCAGGGTTGAGCAAAAAAAAATTTTTTAATTTTTTTTAAAAAAAAGGTTTTTGAAAAATTTCTTTAAATTGTCTTTAAATTTATTCAGGGGAACAAAATGTTCTAAAACGTTCAAAAATGGTTTTTTTGGGGGTTATTCTTTGTCATTTTTTCTCATGGGTCGAAAAATTTTCTTCACTAAATCACCTTTGGGGCATGTATTCCGTATCTAAGATGCCCCAAATAATGTGGACTGGAAGTCTGCTAGCCAGCGCAACGTGTAGCGTGTGGCGAGCAAAGCAGTGTGTGTCTGCACGGTTGCATAAGTATAAGTGCAACTTTTAGCCGCAGCCAGACCGCGTTCCCGTAGCTCAGTTGGTAGAGCAACTGGCTGTCCAGGCCTGGTGGCTGGGAGGTCGGAGGTTCGAGTCCTTCCGGGAGCATACGTTTGGTGTGGCGGTTCAGAGATCACAATTGGTGAGCCCAAGTTGAAATGAACCAACCCGCAGTGACGGCCAAGGAGCCGGTCTGGGGTCAGACCTTCTGAAAGAGGGAGGTGGCGCTATCGTGTGGGACACGAGGTGCGAGCGGTTAGCCCCTTGTGGGTCAAAGACCGCGAGTGCTTGCCTGTGGAAAGGGAAGTGCGCAGCGACAATCCTGCCGTATTCAGGGTTGGGTCGCAAGTGCCTGCGTGATGGGACACGACCGAGAGCGCTGGTTCGGAGAAAGACGGGTGGAAACCCGCAGGTTTGAGGTCAAACCTTCCGTGAATGGGAGGATGTGTGGACTGGAAGTCTGCTAGCCAGCGCAACGTGTAGCGTGTGGCGAGCAAAGCAGTGTGTGTCTGCACGGTTGCATGGGTGTAAGTGCAACTTTGAGCCGCAGCCAGACCGCGTTCCCGTAGCTCAGTTGGTAGAGCAACTGGCTGTCCAGGCCTGGTGGCTGGGAGGTCGGAGGTTCGAGTCCTTCCGGGAGCATACGTTTGGTGTGGCGGCTCAGAGTTCACAATAATATTATTATCAGGGTTGGGCAAAAAACGTTTTTTCCTCAAAAATCGTTTTTTTAAACGTTTTTTTAAAAAAACATTTTTTTAAAAAAAACGTTTTGTTTTAAAACGCCCAGATGACCAAAATATGCCCTCAAAAAAATTGGAAATCGCTCATGTTGGGAAGAAAACGTGGTTAAATGAAGTAATTCTATGTGTTCTGAGGCAAAATAAACGGGTTTCAACCCTTTTCTAGTGAGTTGTTAAGGTCCCATATCAGACCCGGATCATGGGACCAACTTTGGCCGGGGACATCACTGAAGGTCAAACTCCGTATATCGACGTATCTCGACAAAGTAAAAATTGGTCGAAAATTTTTTGAAAAAATGGGACAAAAAATTGATTTTCCTTGATAATCAGGGCACTTTCCCTGAAAAATCAGGGAAAATTATGAAATTCAGGATTAAAAAAACGAAAAACGATTCAGGCGTTTTTTTTGAAAAAAACGCCGTTTTTTAAGAAAAAACGCCGTCGTTTTTTTGCCCAACCCTGATTATTATAGATTCCCGTGGTACTTGATACACAGTACCCCATGTCACACCCCATCATATACGACTGATTCAGTTACCCGACAAGTATTTGTACAGCTTATATTCTCAATTCTGTGTGGTCTATGAGTGAATCTTGCTTATTCGACCACAAACTGTTGTGTCTGATACCACAGAGCAGCAATCATAGGTCTATATCAAGCACAGACTGTTGGATCGCTCCGAAATGACGTAAACACCCATCATAAGTGATGCAAACCAAGTCACAAAAGTGACTTGTCATTTAAAGTTGCATTTTTTCGCGTTTTTGCGTGTTTAGGCAATTTTGTAAAATTTCCCCGAATCTCAGACTTCAAAAAAATTTAAATTTTAAAAAAAACTTGTTAAAGAATTTTTTTCCAACCCTGTAAAGCACAGACTGTTGGATCGAACCGAAATGACGTAAGTACCCCTCATAAGTGATGCAAACCAATTCACAAAAGTTGCATTTTTTCGCGTTTTGCGCGTTTTTTAGACGAATGTTTTTAAAATTTCGTTTAAAATTTTTTTCCAACCCTGCATGTTGCGGTGGCGTATTGTGTCATTGTGAAGTCCGCCTTACAAATGTAAAAACTAGTCGTTGATCGCGGTGTTTCTTTTACATAAACAAACAACATTTTCATGTATTGCTTTCATCAAAAACTCTAACATTAAGTCTTTGTCAGCTCTCGCAAGTATATGGCCCGGATGAAATGGCATATTGGAGAAAATCAGGCGTACTGTGGTCGGTGCCTGGTGGATTTGGATACAGTTAGTCGCAAACAAAACACTTGAGGCCAACGAAATTAATAATGTTGATATTTACCCATAGTTCAGATCGTCGTATCCGCATGTCCGTTGAATCGCCGCCGATCCATTTATATCGTAAAGGCATCTTCTACGGGATAATCCTGCAAACCGCAGACGATATAGGCACAGACGATGGATTATACGTTCTGATCGGACAAAATACAACGGTTAGCAGTGACTGCGCACGAGAACGGATCTGACCTGTGCAACACTCTACTCCACGAGAATTATCAACACCTCGTCTCCGGCGATTTTCGGCCAATTCGGCCGATGTTGATTCTTCACAAAAACATACGTTCACGGTGAATATTTTCCGGGTAGTAGTGCTGCACAGGTTTGAAACGAAGTGCAGGCAACACATCCAGACACGGTTAATTTGACAATCGACCATTTTAGAAGACCGCAAACTGCCGAACTATAAACAACGGTGTTCGCGAAGCGAACCAAGCGAACGATATCGGTCTCGAACAAATCGGTCAACACGTGTAGTTTTGCATGCTGTCAAATTTGTCAGGAAAGTTGACGTACCCAGAATGAATCGTCGCAG
>JASAMV010007503.1:0-27343 GCA_030248065.1 Rhynchonema sp. JSB1_4
CCCAGATACAGCCCCCCTAAATGGTCGCAATCGGGCCGGCCGGCCGGGCCGGCCCCCTCCTAAATGGGGTCGGTGAATCACCCCCCAAATAAAGCCCCCCAAATACAGCCCCCCTAAATGAGGTCGCAATCGGGCCGGCCGGGCCGGGCCCTTTCCTAAATGGGGTCGGTGAATCACCCCCCCCCAAATAAAGCCCCCCAAGCTGATTCACTGACCCCATTTAGGGTGGCTGTACCCGGCCGGCCCGGCCCGATCTTCCAAATCTCCGGCCCGGCCACTTTTTCAATTGAAGCACCCATTTTTTTCACCAAACAATAGGATCAGGAAAAATCCCAAAAATTATGGCAAAAATCGGGTAAAAAAACCGACCCAAAAAGGTCGGGCCGGGCCTGGCCGGGCCGGGCCGAGCTTTGGCCACCTCGGGCCGGGCCGGAGATTTGGGAGCTCGGGCCGGGCCGACCTCTGTCAAGCACCGCTTGGACCAAAAAAAGAAAAAGAAAAAAACCGAAAAAGAAAAGGCGCGAACTTACAACCAATCAGCAGCAAACTCCACCCACTTCGCGCACTTAGCGCCACAGCAAACTTTCGGCCCCAGTTTCTCGCGACAGAAGCAATATCCAATTTTCCCTTATGGACGTAGACACGTGTCTCGATGAGACAAATCGATTGGTATGTGACTCGACCGGATTGGTTCAGTTTCCTGAGAGGAGATATGGTTTGTCCCACTAAGTGTGGCCGCCGGAATGAAAGATTTTCGGGTGTCTGAAAAACCACTTTCCCATTGTCCGATCGAGCTCAAATTTTCAGCGTTTTGTTATGGCTTGACTACGACTAGAAAACAATCAAAACATCTTTCAAAACCAATCACACGCGTTCACACCAGCATCGCCGATATAACACGTGAGGTATAGGGAAAAATCAGTTTTTCGAGCACGCTGATGTTTCACGTGCATGTTGGAAAAAATTTTTGCCACACGATTTCTTCACATCAACCTATCTTTCTGATAAGAACATTACCAACGACGAAATCCAGCTTTTTCCTGCTTCGTGGTCTAATCTCAAAGTACTGCGAAACGCTAATGCGTTCTCGTAGATGTCGGTCATCTTCTGTTTGAGCCCCAACAATTTCGAATTTTCGACTATGCTTGCTTCTTCTTGCTTGCAGTTGTGTGAAAAAGCCACCTTTAAATTTAGGCCACTTTTTGTCAACCAAATGTGAAAAGCAAACAACAACAGCAGCGAATCAACAATCCAACGGAACAAGACAACAATGTTTGGCGGCAACACGTATCCGGTGCCCGTGCGCGCTTCGGTGCCTTCAGCGGCGTCGACCGGCAATCAGGCGTTGTATTCGCAGATCAGCTACGATACAAGCTCGCAGGATCCGATATTGGTCAAGTTAGTGACTACTGTGGCCCTCAACTCCTGTCAGGCTTATTTTATTTTTTTACTTTTGACGCACACGCGGAAGCGTTGTCTGCGCCAATTTCATGGTCAGCTGCAATTTGCACCCACCCACCCATGCAAGCAGAGTTATCTGAAAAAAGTTCGTGTTTTTTTTTTGAATTTCTTGTGTTCGAACCAAGTCACCCACTTTTTTAATTTGAAAAAATTTAAACATTGGATGTTTTCAACCTTTCGGTTCCCAAAACACCAAAAATTTGGTTAATTTACCCCCAAGACAAAAAATTTCGCCACGTGTGGCGTGCATTTCTCATAATATGAATTGCTTTCTCACTGACTGCGGTAACCTTGGTGTTTTGACGCATAGTGGTTCCTCACTTGTGAGCATGTGATGCCAAAAAGGTACCTCTTGGTACATATTTAGGAAATTCTATGACTTGAGGTTGGAAAACCTTTTCTTGAAAAAAGAAAAATTCTTTTCCGTCTGCAACTATGGTATGCACGCAGTGATGTAGTTGGTCCGAGCCAGTGTAGTTCCTGGGGGGGGGGGAGGGGGGGTCCCCCCCTCGGGTACACTATCTCCCCCTCAGGTGGTACACTATCCCCCTATCTCCCCCTCCGGGTACACTATCTCCCCCAATTTTTGCCTAAAATAGGCATTTTTAGGCCTAAAATGGGCATTTTTAGACCAAAAATGAGTGATTTTCAGGTCAATGTTCTCAAAAGTCGCCAAAATACCCTTTTTCTGAAAAATTTTTTCCAAAAAGGGGCAAAAATAGGTCAAATTTTCTACCTCAAAAAGTGACTTTTTCCTGAATTTGGGTCTTCCCCCCCTTCCCCCCCCTCGGGGGTACACTATCTCCCCCTCCGAAAAAAACGGAGGGTCCGCTATCTCCCCCTCCGGACCAGGAACTACACCTAGGATGATTGATGGTCGAAATTATGCTAAAATAAGCCTTAAAATGCGTATTTTTGTGCTCGTGTGAGAAAATTTGACCGAATTTGACCATTTTGGCCCATAAAATGGTCATTTTGGCACTAAAATCAACACTTTATTAACTTGGTGACCGGAGCAAGAAAGCTAGCTAGCCAGTTTGGGGGGTATGGGTTTCGGAGCAAGAAAGCTACCTAGCAGTTGGGGGGGTAATACCCCCCCATACCCCCCCCCCCAACCACATCACTGTATGCACGTGATTGTAATTTACAACCGGTTAGGAAGAAATCGCATCTGGCAACAATTAAATCCAGGCCCTGATCTGATAAACCAATGCCAACCGCAGAAATGACAAAAATTCAGGTCGCGCGTGTTCGTGGGCAACGTGAGCAATCAGCACGTGACGCGCGAACAGCTGATCGACCTCTACAGCCAATACGGTCGCATCATCGGACTGACGTTCTTCAAAGGCTACGCGTTCATTCAGTACACGAATGAGGCGGACGCGAATCGCGCTGTCATGTCCACCAACGGCATACAGTATGCCGGACAGCAGATCGGTCAGTTTGTTGAATTTATTAGATGTGTTGATTGATCGATGTAAAAATGTGGTGGTAGCTGGTCGGTATCAACGTTGCGGGCAAGCAAAGCACCACGACTGCTATTGCGCTTGGACCATAACTTGGCTCTGTTTGGACAGCATTTTGCGATACAGCTGGACACTGGAACAGCGTAAATGGTGTTCATTAACATCGGGGAACAACCTTTACGCTGGTCAAAAATTAGTGTACCAATCTTATCGCAAAATGTGGCCCGAAGGGAATATGCCTAGCGGCTGTGGTGGGGTGTGTTTGTCTTGACAGCTGATACGAACCATGTGCTACTTTTCTACTCACAATCATACCCAGCAGCGAGTTTGCGTAGGCAGTCTTTTTAGCTCAGGCACCATACGTGTTTAGAATATTTTACTGCACAGATAGAGGTTTTGTTAAAGTGGCACTGAAAGACTTGTGATTTTCTAAATTGCCAGTTTGGCGCAAAATTAACGTTTTAGGGATTTTATTCGTATTTTGGGGATATCAACGATCTACGAATATATTTTTCAGAGTGTTACCGTCGTTCTTTACAGATTTTAACATCGTTTTTCCACTTTTTTCACAGATGTCAAACTGGCGGCGAGTCAACAAAAAAGCACTCCTAAAGGCAGCAGATCGTTTAGGTATCGTTTTTATGCCATCGGCGTCTTCTTTTTTCTGAATTTTTTCGACGGTTTTCATCCGACGTGGTCGATTTTGTCACATTTTGGATTTTTGTGTCTTGGCACCACATACGAGCGGCGATACGTTTTTGGAGCTCGGCTGGTTTCCTTTTTCTCTCTTTTTGTCTTTTCAGAGCTACCTTTTGAGAGCTAATACAAAAATGGTTCTTTATGGAACTTTTTGTCTCCCTGAAACCTGGGTTTTCTTGTTTTTGGCTTTTAGTCAGCAGAAAAAATGGGTTTTATCTTGTGTATTAGCGAAGATGAGCAGTATTTTTGGAAAATCTATTATTCTTGTTTCTCTGTTGTAAGCCAAATGATTTTCATGCGCAAGATTTTTCGTTTTCCACACATTTCTGCTTTGTAGAACTCGATGGGCACCAAAGAAAACCTGCTTTTCGAAAGCATTACCCCAAAAAATTTTCAGCAGTGGCGGTGGCGGAGGTGGACCCGGAGGAGGAAAGCGCGAGTTGACCAATGTTGTGGCCGAAGCGTCGCATTTGCGTCAAAGTGGCGGCTATTTGGCAAGCACGCCCGCCAAAATGGCACGAATCGAAAGCACGATCACCAAATCGAACCAGGCAAATGTCGCCGCGGCAACGGCAGATGTGACTTCGTTGGTCGAGCTGGAAACTAAAGGTTGCTGTCGCAATCGTGTCGTTTCGTCGTTATAATTGCAATTGTGCCGTGGCTTTTTCGACCTGTTCCCGTTTCGGCGTTTTCTCACAGACGGGCGCTGCATCAGGTCATCGTCATTGTGGGAGAGATTGGCCAAGATAAAATTCTAGAAATTAAAATAAACCCACTCAATGTAAATGTTTTTCCCTGCAGAATTCCCGGACACGCTCATCTGCGGCACGTGTCGCACGGTGTTCCACGATTTCATCAAATATCGCGACCATCGCAAGGAGAAGTGCATCTTGCCATCGAAACCAGGTTTGGGATGCTCGGCTTGATGATATGAAAATCATGAAACATCGGCAGCCTGCCATAAGACCATTGATTGTATTTACCAGCAGTAGTTGTTAATTTTCGACGGTAATCAAGATGATTAAGTCACAAAAAAACGAGAAAAACTGATGTTTCTTTGCAGACGACGAGCCAGAAAAGGTGTACTGTTTCGTGTGCAAGGAGGCGTTCGCGCACAGCTGGTCATTGTTGGGCCATCTGTCAGAGTTGCACAATCTGACCGTGTTTGCACGCGAGGGTGAGAATGGAGTCAGCAATACGGAAGCGTCGGAGAAGGTCGCTGCCGCTGAGGATGCAGCGGCGAAGAAGGAGAAAAAGTGATAATTGTGTGCGTGCAGTGTATGGGCAATCCATCGGCTCATGGCACTCTTTATACACACAGCGCATGCAGCAGCGCACGCCATTTTCTAAACAAAATGCACACTTTGAGCGAGTGTCATACTTTGATGACCGCTTTTTAATTCATCAGGTTTTCATTTGCTGCTTGCCATAACACTTTTCTGCAGTGTTGCAAAATATGGGAACGTTTCAACGGATAACTGCAGAAAATAAATGCATTCATTGACGGCAGTGATGCAGCGTGTGCGTGCGAGTGCCATGAGCTGGCGGATTGCCTATACCTACCCTCTTCATAGTGACATCAGCCGTCTGTGCGGTGAATAATATTGATCTCTTTTTTCGCGCAGTTTCGCACAATTCAGTCAATACCATCCTATGTTACTGAATATCTTCAGTCACTCAATCGTCACTACAAAGAGGGCGGACTGTAGTCTTGTTGCCTGGACTCACTGGTTTTATCCTGGAATTTGTTTATTTTTCTTGCAGAGGCGTTTCTCCATTTTTTCACACATTCGGTGAGTGAGAAAATAACGACGAGGTTGATCTTTGGGTTTTGTTTCATACCTTTTTTCGTACTGAATCGTTTTCTGGGTCTATGATGGTGAAACTTTGGCAATTATTTTGTTGCCGAATAGGAAAAATATGATTTTTAATCGTTAATCTTGTTTTGTGCACTTTGCGTCTGATTCCATTGTCTCGGGTGTGTGTGTGTGTCTGTTCGTTTGTCAGTCACAGTCGAAAAATCCCGGATAAAATTGACATGGGTAATTTTTTCTCTGCTTTTGATCAGTTTATTATTCACGTCGATCAGACGCGTTGCCCATGGTGGTGACGATATATGACAACAATTATTGAGCAGTGTTTGTCATCGAATATTTTTTAATTCAAGCAATAAATGTCTAATCATCAAATCCGAGCAGGTCATTCAAGGCTGCTTTCACGTCACCACGGTGTTGTCGCAACTTGCCGTCGGCCACTTGTTTGGAGACTTCAAGTTCGCGTACCTGCTTGGAAAAAGTGAGTCTGACAACTTTGTGATAATAATAATACATATTTTCAGGTGTTCACTCACGATCAGTTCAACGTCCTCCTTTCGAATTGTAACTTTCGTGATCGGCGGCGCCGGCGCAAGATCTTTTTCTTTCGCGATCAACGTGTCCACGTTCTGAAAACAGTCTGACATTCTTTTTGACGTTGTTAGAGAATTTAAACAATAGTAATTTGAACAAGCAAGCGCGAGAGGCCGGCGTAACAGAGGTATAGTCCATTCATCAGCTCTACTTTTGCTAAAAGTGTGCTTTGCTTTCCCGTTCCGAATGCAACAAAAAAAAGAATCGGGTTGTATTTGCCGGTTTGAGCAATTCCGACCTTGCCTTGCGGAGGAACAATTTTTTGCAACGGAACCTGAACCTCCCAAACAAAAGTGCCATGAGCTGATGGACTATACGTCTATTTTGCTGTTTGTGTTTGCTTTATTATGCCGTTTTGAGCAATTAAGCTGCATCAAACCACAACAACAAGCAAAAATACTACAATGAACTTGGCGCTTTTTGCCGAAATTTGTGCTTGCACCTAAAATTTCAAGCTAGCATCTAAAAATCAGGGGTTAGGTGCAAGTTGCACACAGCAAACTTTGAGAAAAGAAACCCCGAGGTGTGGGAAGAGCCAAATTCAGGAAAAGTCACTTTTTGAGGTGAAAAATTTGACCTGTTTTTCGTCTTTTTTTTGAAAAAAAATCAAAAATTTGAACACTACCGCAAATCGTCTCACCCCACTCAATAATCTTATACGCTTACGCTGCCTCCGATGGCGAGTTCTTTTTCTTCCACAAAGTCGGTCACTTTCTCCAAATCAGCCGCGCCGCTGTCGTGTTTGTGCGATTTCTTTGCGCCCGCATGATCATTGTTTGCATCAGCGCCGCTCGTCGTCGGTTCCTCGTCCGCCATAACAACGGAAACAGGCCGGGAATCGTTATCTTATCTATGTGCAGAGATGTTTAAAAAAATTCTTTTTTTAAAATTTCTTTCAAAAAAACAGTCACCCACTTTTTTAATTTAAGAAAATTAAGCATAGGACAATTTCGAATTTTCGTCTCCAGACCCAAAACGCCCAAACCTTGGCCAAATTTGCCGTATTGTCGGAAATAGAACCCCCCATTAATTGAACCCCACCCAAATGGACGATTGGCTATTTCTTCACCCTATCCAAGGCTGATCCTCCGCTCCGCACTTTCGAGGTTTCAGTGTTTTGATTCTGTTTGTTGTGTTAAGTCTAATCCACAGCCTAAGTTTAAGCCTAAGCCTCAGCAAAAAAAATTAAAAAAACGAAAGTTGTTTTTTCGCTATCGGGAATCGAACCCACTACCTCTGGCATTGCAAGCTAAGGCACTGCCGCTGGGCCAAGCTGCCGACACAGCTAGAGCCCTTAAAGGCAGTGTAGTGGCAGGCCCATGTGTGGGAGGTAAGGTAAGTATGATGCGGGGTTGGGATCGGAAGCGTGAGAGGTATGATTTTGGTCACCCAAAAAGGCGAAAAAACACCGTTTTTGTGATCCAATTTTGGCCAAAAAAATGAGGTAAAAATAGTACTTTTTCCAAATTTTCGCCGAAAATCGCCTAAAAATAGGTATTATTGGGTGGGTTTGTGCGCGGAGCGCGCAACTTTTGGGAAAATAAGGTCGAAAAACACCGGTTTTTGCCTTAAAAAGGTATAAAATTGAGAGAGGTATGATTTGGAGTTGTGAGAAGTAAGTACTCAACCCCCTCGGGTTTTGTGGTAGGAAAGTACTGAGAGGGGGTAGCCCCCACCCCCTGCCACTACTATGCTTAAAGGTGCAATACAATCCTTAATGCGCGCGCAGTGTTACACAACACGGTGTCTGCTTGCCAGTGCAGTTCCTAGGGGGGAGGGGGAGGTCCCCCCCTAAGGTACACTAGGCCAAGGTACACTAGTAACGGCAAACTACATCAACACGAGCCCGATTTCAAAGCTAACGTGTATTCAAAACGAATAGAAAGAGAAAATCATCATGCTCCATTTTGTATTCTTCAACATGTAACATTTAGCAAATCAGCAGCCACGTTTGAATGTTTCACCATTGTGCCAGCTGTGAAATCGAGCTCACGTTGGTGTAGTTTGCGTTTACACTAATTTCCCCTCCGGCTCCGGGTACACTAATTTCCCCAAGTTTTGCCTAAAATAGGCATCTTTAGGCCTAAAATGGGCATTTTTAGGCCTAAAATGTGTGAGTTTAGGTCAATGTTGTCAAAAGTCTCCGAAATACCCTTTTTATGAAGATTTTTTTCCAAAAAGGGGCAAAAACAGGTAGAATTTTTTACCTCAAAAGGTGAATTTTTCCTGGATTTGGCTCTTCCCCCCTTCCCCCCAGGGAGGTACACTAATTTCCCCTCCGAAAAACAAGGGAGGTACACTAATTTCCCCGCCGGACCAGGAACTACACTGCTGCTTGCTGAAACAGGGAAGTTGCGTGTGTTTGTGTTGGCAGCACAGTACACAACAAGAAACTTGGATGGTGTGAAGAAATAGTCGTAAATCCCAAACGGCTCGACATCAAAAATAGAACCCCCCATTAATTGACCCCCCAATGATAGAACCCAATGGTGTAGCAGGGGGTGGGGGTCCCCCCTAGCCCCTAGGTACAGTAGGTAGGTAGGTAGGTTGACGCTCCATCCTGGTACAGTAGGTAGGTCGCCGCCCGGCGGCTGGTGCAGTAAGTTGCGATTTTTGGCTCAAAATGGTATAAAATCGGTATCCCCCCTCCCCCCCAGGAACTACCGTAAAAACCTAAATATAAGGGGGGGCTCTATTATTATAATTCACTGACCCCATTTTGAGGGGGCTCTATTACGGGGGGGCTCTATTCCGGGGGGGCCTCTATTAATTCACTGACCCGAACCTGAAAAATTGTTCCCAGAAATACCCCCAAAAAAGGGGTTTGAAAGGATGTTTTTTCGCTTGTAATCGCATTTATTCGTGTTTATTCGTCAATAAGAGGCGCATTATGTGCTCTGAACGAACAACAAGCGTGCATAAGTGTACCTGTGCACCACTATCAAACCTTAATACACTACAGTATAGGGGATGTTACTTAGGGGCAGTGTAGTTCCTGGGGGGGGAGGGGGGTCCCCCCTCGGGTACACTATCTCCCCCTCAGGTGGTACACTATCCCCCTATCTCCCCCTCCGGGGGGTACACTATCTCCCCCAATTTTTGCCTAAAATAGGCATTTTTAGGCCTAAAATGGGCATTTTTAGGCCAAAAATGAGTGATTTTCAGGTCAATGTTCTCAAAAGTCGCCAAAATGCCCTTTTTCTGAAGAATTTTTTCCAAAAAGGGGCAAAAATAGGTCAAATTTTCTACCTCAAAAAGTGACTTTTTCCTGAATTTGGGTCTTCCCCCCCCCCCTTCCCCCCCCTCGGGGTACACTATCTCCCCCTCCGAAAAAAACAGAGGGTCCGCTATCTCCCCCTCCGGACCAGGAACTACACTGCTTAGGGGGGGCTCTATTAATTCACTGACCCATTTTTGGGGGGGCTGTATTACGGGGGGGGGCTGTATTTAGGTTTTTACGGTACACTGTTGGGAAGTCGGGCCGGGCCGGGCCGAGGTTACCCGGCCCGATCCTAATCTCTAGTACAGTGTAGTGGCAGGCCCATGTGTGGGAGGTAAGTATGATTATGCCCTGCCTGCCACTACTATGCTCTGGTATGCCCCTCGCTCTGATTCCGATCTCTGATAAAAATTAAAAATGCTTTGAAATTGAAAAGATATTTGGTCAGTGGAGGAAGCTGCTGAGTCGGGTTTATCAGGTTTAGCAGCTTTATCCGGGTTGTTTGTAATCAATCTTCTTCCCAGCGCAAGGGAGTCGGGTTTATCAGCTTTATCCGTTTTATTTATAATCAGTTTTCCCAGCACACCTATTTTCCCCAAATTTGTCCAGATCGTCATTTCTTCCAGCCCTAGGCTTGGGACAGGGTTTGCCATTAGGGTTGGACTTCAGCCCCAGCATAATCGAATGAGCCTCTAGAGTCTAGATTCGAGGCTAACTTGTGGAGCTTGACGCAGACAGCTGACTCACGTTTGGAGTATTACTCCCTTCAACTACACGCAGTCCAGCCAGGCAATTGTTCATGTCTAAAACATTGATGGCTGATGAATTGAAATCAGCAAGCATCAGCAGTCAGTGAAGTCATTGGTGCACACACACATCGAGCGCCGGCTATACGGATTCACAATGGCTGTCAATAGCTGGTAAAACAAGCAAGCTGACGCCTTGTCGTTTTTCATTAGCGATTAGCCTGGCTATGGTTACTAATCTGCAGCACCTGGATGTTTTGATCATGATTGCGTTTCGACGAATAAGGTTTGTGCATTTCGATGTGCTTTGTCCACGGGTGTTTCAAGCATGTTGACGAAGACCCTTTTGTTGTTTGCTCTGCATGTAGTTTTGTTTGTCATGGTCATTGGGCGACCCGACGACGATCTTATGAAAGATCTATTGCGCGATTACAACAAGGATCTCAAACCGGATCACTTGGCAGAAACAGTCGTGACCATCGAAATAGGTTTCATGGGTGTGCTAAAAGTGGTGAGTAGGTGCTTCAATCTATCGTTTACCTGATTATCAGCTGAATTCAACCCTTTTGGAACAGGTTGAAGCAGAACAAACGGTCACGTACAAACAATTGTTGTCCCTGGTTTGTTGATTTCAACGTCAATGCCCCTTGGTGCACATCCATTGCTCTGCATCTTGGATGCAACCCTCTGTTTCAGGCATGGCGAGATCCACGGCTGTCTTGGTCGCCAAAGAATTACAGTGGTATTCCGACCTTGGTGATACCAGCTACTAAGATCTGGGTCCCAACCATGACCGCTATCCCCATGTCAGTATAAGTGAACACCCGATTTTACCTGATCCAATCTGTATCAAAGCTGTGCCTTTTGCATGATTAAGTATTGAGGGACCATTGTGAACTTCCTGTTCTCAGCAACGACATGAAACCGATAATCGATCCGTCTCGCTTAACTGTGCGCAGTGATTTCATGGGTACTCTTCGTTTCTTCTCGTATGAAATGGTAACCATTCAGTGCTTATTCAACGTTCGCAACTTTCCGAAGGACCAGCAGGTTTGAAGTTATCTCAATCATCTATCATTGACACATGTCTAAGCGTGCGACGTTTCACTAAAAGCTTGTCAAAAGTGTTCTGTCGGACTATAGTTTCGCATGTCTTTTCAGACGTGCGAAGTCGCTTTCATGTTCAGCTCATATATGAAAAACGAAGTTTCCATGAATGTTATCAACGATACAACGTTTGCTCAAGCTTTGGGCGAAGGAGGCAATCCTGGTTCAGCTGCTGCTTTAGAACATTTGTACACTGCTGCAACAAACAAAAAACGGACAGCAATTTTTTCCAGAATGGATAAACGTCGATTCTAATCTTTCATTGTCAGTGACAGAGTTTGAATCCTCAGTCTTCGGCAAACAGTTGAGTCACAGAGCTGTGCTCACATTTGTAATTGATCGAAAATCTGGTGAGTGCTTGCGCTTAGCAAATTTTGGCTGATTGAAGGCAGAGCCTGCCGCGCCTGCTGCTTTGTTTCACTTGTGATATGATTTTAATTGAGTTTTTTCAGCTGTTTCGAAGCATTTTGACCACGTTTACGACGGAAGAGAGCAAACACCTTGCAAAAACGAACAATAAAAGTGTAACCAAAGTCACATTTTGCAGAAAGACATAAAATGTTGAAACCTAAATGTCACAAAAAACAAGCAAGCACAGCAGTGCCACCGCGCCTGCACAGGCGCGGCAGGCTCGTATGCGACCGCCTATGTACTGTGCCTGCAAAGCCTGCAGGCGCGGCAGGCTGCTATCTTTTGTATTGAGCCTGCAGGCGCGGCAGGCTCTGCCGCCAATCAGCCACAAATTGTAGCTGGTACTGTATGTGATGCAGCTGACAAGTTGTCCAATGTTGTGTGTGTCACTTACAGGGTTCTACACGCTCACGCAAACCATGCCGGCAGCAGTTATCACCTGCTTGACTTTAGTTGGACTGTTCTCTCCCACTTCTCATTTGCGTGATCGCGGTGAAAGGGTTACTCAGTGCCAAAGAGCACTTATAGTTCCAAAGTTGTCGCCATACCTTGCCCGAACAATTCCAGGTTTCCCTCGGCTTGACGGCTTTGCTGGCTCTTTCCGTGGTCATTACGACAGTATCTGACACGATGCCAAAGAGTTCGACACAGTTCCCGAAACTAGGTTTGATTGATTTGCAGTGATATCAGTTGTGCAGCGTGTTTCTGTGCAACCGGCCATAATCGATGCGAACGCACCCGATGCCCAAAGCTATCCACCAAGCATTTCAGGCATTTTCATGATTATTGAGCTCATAGTGACTTTAGTCGCCACCGTTGTTGCCGTTCTGATTATGTATGCGCATTCATATTGCCAAAAGACTGGTTCCATACCGCGTGCGCTGCAATGGCTAACAGTCGAGAGTTCTGACGTTGTTCGTGCTGCATTGAATTCCGATTTTATTTTCACCCATTTGAGAAACGCATGACATTGTACCTTTCAGCCTGAAAAAGCGGATGAACTGGTTTTCTACGGCGACATCAATTCAGTAGTAAGAATTTGCGTTCGTTGTCTGCCATAAATTCGTCCGTGTCAGACAAGGCAATTGAAATTCCAGACCCGGCAACTTAGCGATATTCGCCAACTGATTCGCACTCGGCTGCGTGGGCTTGAACGGGGTGACCAACTAGAAGCATCAATCAATACATTGTTTTATCGCATAGACATAATTCTTCTGGCTACAAGCGTTATTTTCAACGTTATTGTTGAGAGGATTTTTACTCTGAGCTAAATCTCCTTGGAACTTTGTTGCTTTCATACATGTTCATGTACACACTATGAGATTGGCTGGCACAAGACGGCTCAGCAATTGATAAAGATGGTTTTAATCAACCTTACCAATTGCAGTTTTTGGATTGGGTCAGCAAAATGTTTGGCAAGGAAATAAATAGATTTTGACTGCTTATTCGAGAAAGGATTTTCTATTAGCGTGTTGTCTGAATGTGGACAGAGGTATGAAAGCGTCAATTTTATCTGTGCATGACTGATTTACATTCCTTCTTCAATGGTACAGTCCACCGATCATGTTCAGTCCCTATAATGGGTGGAATTCACAAAACAAAGTCAAGCTCACCGTCAAGCTCAACGTCAAAGTCAGATGTTTCGGCCTCACGCTGGTTCGTGCAGCAGACGCGATTTTCTAAACGAAGGGTCAACTTTGACGCATTATTGTGCATGATTGGATGAGTTTCTCGGGGTGGGTACGTCTGTTCCCCCTCCGAAAAAAGGGGGGTACCGCGTGTTCCCCCTCCGGACCAGGAACTACATTGCTCGGGATACTGTTATTTTAAGGACGTAGCACAAGCGTTTCAGAAGATTATTTCTGAGTTATAATAATTTCTGACTAATGGTATTGAAATAATGTGGCGATCATTGACCGCAGTCAAAATTTTTTGCACCCCCGTTGGTGATCGTCGGTTCATTTCTTTGCCTCTTTTCAGAAATTCATGACACTCAGAAATAAACTCTCTGCATTTCTCTTTCGTTCAACTTTTGGCTCAGGCTTCGATTCAGACTTAGGCGGCTTAGGCCCCAGCCAGGAACACCTTTGCATATTTCTCATGTTCACGCCTAATTTAAAGCCTGAACCGACACCTCAACACAATTAGGATATGGCAGTTTCGCGTCAGTTGGAACCTGATGTTTCGGTTTCATTTCTTTCAATCTTTTCGGGTTGCGTATCATTACGGTCCAGTGCTCATTAGGGTCCAGCGCGCATTAGGGTCCCATGCTACACTTGGGTCCAGTAGCGTTAGGGTCCATAGCATTAGGGTCCACCCGTCGCTAGGGTCCATAGCGTTAGGGTCCACCCCTCAGTAGGGTCCATAGCATTAGGGTCCACCCCTCAGTAGGGTCCATAGCATTAGGGTCCACCTGACAAAGTGTAGCAGTAGGGTCCACTGACCATTAGGGTCCATAGCATTAGGGTCCACCTGACAAAGTGTAGCAGTAGGGTCCACTGACCATTAGGGTCCATAGCATTAGGGTCCACCTGACAAAGTGTAGCAGTAGGGTCCACTGACCATTAGGGTCCATAGCATTAGGGTCCACCTGCCAAAAGTGTAGCAGTAGGGTCCACTGACCACTGGGGTCCATAGCATTAGGGTCCACCTGACAAAAGTGTAGAAGTAGGGTCCACTGACCACTGGGGTCCATAGCATTAGGGTCCAATCGTCGATACCGTCCATAGCATTAGGGTCCACCTGACAAAAGTGTAGCAGCAGGGTCCACTGGCCACTTATGTGCACCCATAGCATTAGTGACCACTTGTAGATCCATGGCATTAGGGTCCACAGTCCACAATGGCATTGTGATCGGTGATTAAAGAAGCGCGGCAGTGCTGTTGGGTCTGGGTGGCACTTTCTTTAAATCGGCCGCACTGAAAATGTCTTGTGCATGCTATAAGGTTATGTTGGCACAAGCCAGTTATAGTGTTTCCTTTTTATGCAAGTCAAAGGAAACAAGCTACCCCACGTTATAACTCAACTCCAGTTTGGGGTCGAGATTTCAGAAACCAATGAAAGAGATTAAGAATGTGTTCTTGTTAATCCAAGCACGACACTCAGCAGCAAACATGGTGAAATGTTTCATTGACATGCTGGCAGCACACACGCACAAAGCTCACAGCTAGCATGTGAAACATTGTTGTTGTCAGAATCCACAGGCAAACTTTGACACGTTTTTGCCAGCTGCCTGATTGAATCGAAATTGTAATCTCGACCTCAACTAGAAGTTCAGTTATAACACGGGCCCGCGCGTTTCCTTGGACCTAGAAAAACAGGAAACACTATACATGGAACACACTATGAAACGCGCACTGCGAATATATGATGGAAATTCACAAAATGTGTGACAATACAAAATACATATGTAGCACAAAAAGAAAGTTCCGAGAATGGCGATGTTGCGTAGCGACTGGCATGATCGATTTGATATCCATTGGTATGGTATATATCACATAAATTTTGCGCGCCTTACGGGTAATCCTTCTCTTGGATGCTGTTTTGCGCTGCGGAAATGAAGTCGCCGTGACAATTGCAGTGCTTTACGGGTAATCCTTCTCTTGGATGCTGTTTTGCAGCCAGTGTATTCGTTGTATCAGTCGCGCAATATTTTGATGTTTCTTGATCGTTGCTCTATTCAGTGCGTGCAGCAAACAGACAAAATCTTAATAGAATAAAAATCTGCAAATTAAAAAAATGTCCTACCTAACTTCTATTCTGTTTTTCTTTTCTATTCAAGTTCGCGTTCGCACAAATGCTGTATGCTTTCTGTTCCTTGGGTACATCATCTTTTGGAATTTTATTGTCAGTTGTCGGCTTCTTTTCTTGTTTGTAAATGTTATTTTCCTTTCTCTCCGCGTTTCATTGCCAGTATATGCGTTTCTGGGCGATCTCAAATGCACATGTTACATTGTTGTTTATGGTCGATTGAATCTGTGCATAATAAAGCTCAATTTCACGAACTGTCTTTCGCTTCGTTGTTTTCGTGTGCACTGCAACATTCTTTGTGTTTCGTCGTGCACTCTTTATCACGCTGTTTATTGTGCCATGCCAACACAAGTTTCGATTGACACACATTTTCGAGTACGGCCCATCTCAAAATAATGCAGCCCACCGCAAGAGGGTCGCAACCGACAGCACTGCCGCGCTTTTTCAATCAACGATCCCACGCCGGACGCACTTTCAACGTGATGGACCCTAATGCTATAGACCCCAGTGGTCAGTGGACCCTACTTCTACACTTTTGGCAGGTGGACCCTAATGGTATGGACCCTAATGGTCAGTGGACCCTACTGCTACACTTTGTCAGGTGGACCCTAATGCTATGGACCCTAATGGTCAGTGGACCCTACTGCTACACTTTGTCAGGTGGACCCTAATGCTATGGACCCTACTGAGGGGTGGACCCTAATGCTATGGACCCTACTGAGGGGTGGACCCTAACGCTATGGACCCTAACGACGGGTGGACCCTAACTCTACTGGACCCAAGTGTAGCATGGGACCCTAATGCGCGCTGGACCCTACTGAGCACTGGACCGTAATGATACGCAACCTCTTTTCGGTGTTCTGTTATGTACGCAAGCTTAAACAACGTTTGACACAACAAACAGCCTTACCATACCACTAATCTGTGGTACGGTGAAGGTTAGTGGGGTTCTATCAGTGGTGTAGCCCAGGCGGGGCGGCGACCTACTACCACCCAAAATGCGGGGCGGCAACCTACCTACTATACCACCCAGAGACCGCACTCGGGCCGGCCCGAGCCCGGGCCGGGCCGGGCCGGGCCGCGATTTTGGGCTTGTGGCTCGGGCCGGGCCGGGCCGGCAGCGAGATTTGGACGGTCGGGCCGGGCCAGGCACCCCGGGCCCGAAGCTTCTGAAGTGACTTATTTTACTGAAAAAAGTCGGGGTTTTTTTGTCAAAAAGTGCTCAAAATTTCTGACGGATTTGGCAAGTAAGTGATCAGCATTGCTCCCAGTGGTGTGGCTACCCAGGCGTGCAATCAACCTACTGACCACCAGAAAAGGCCTGCAATCAACCTACCTACTGTACAGGCCAGGGTTAGGGGGGGAGAGAACAAAATTTTTTTATGTCTAAATTTAGATGAAAATGCACTCTAAAACCCCTCATTTCGCGCGCAGCGCACGATTTTTCGTTATTTGGAGTGAAAAATTATCGATTTTATACCATTTTGAGCCAAAAATGGCGACCTACTGTGCCAGCTGGGGGGCGGCGGGCCTCCCTGCTGTACCAAGATGGCGCATCATCTACCTTTACCCTACCTGCTGTACCCAAGAGGGGGCCCCACCCCCCGCACCAGCCACACCATTGGTATTGTCTATCTAGGCGACTTTTTCATGGAAAACAATGAATTTTCAACCAAAAAAATAGATTCAAAAATCGCAAAAATTATGACAAAAATTGGGTTAAAATCTGAGCCAAAAAACCGGCCCGGGCCGGAGAAAATTGGGTGGAGGGGTGTTCACGCGCGGGCCCGGCCGGAGGTTCGGGGGGGTCGGGCCGGGCGCGGGCAGGTAGATTGGGGGCTCGGGCCGGGCCGGGCCGTTGGCCGGCCGGCAAACCCGGCCCGATTGCGACCCCAGGTCCAGTGACTAGGGGGGGTCCGGCGTACCACTTGGGGGGGTATATGGAAACCGAAATGTTTTTGTGCCTAAATACTGAGGAAAATGAGGCCTAAAATACTAATTTCGCGCGCAGCGCGCGATTTTTCGCCTATTTGCAGACAAATATGCTAATTTTATGCAATTTTAAGCCAAAAATGAATGTTTTGGGTGAAAAGTCAGGCGGGGCGGCAACCTACCTACTGTACCAGGGGAGGGGCGGCAACCTACCTACTGTACGCAGTGCTGTGGCTAGGCGGGCGGGGCATAGGGGAACTACGGGGGGGGGGCTACTGGGATTAAGGGGGGGGGGAAACCCGTGGGGGGGGGGGGGGGCCGCTAGGGACAACACAAGTTTTTTCGGGTGCTTGCTAAAAAGTGCATATATCGCGCCCAGCGCGATCCTCATGAAAGACAAAAAGGGGGGGGAAACGGGGCGGGAGGCCGGGCCAGGCGGGAGGGGGGAGGGGGGCGGGGAGGAGGGGGGAGGCCAGGCCGGGGCGGGAGGGCGGGGGACCCCCCCCCCCCCCCCCGCCACGGGAGGGGAGGGACCGGGGGGGCCCCCCCCGACACCATTGCCGCCAACCGATATTTTGGCAATGATTTGGGACAAAATGACACAAGGCTTGCAGATCTAATGATGTAAAAATACTTTCCGTCGTTTTCAGCATCCATGAAACCCCAAGAAAAGTTTTATGTCCTTTCAGAGCCCATTTGGTCTATTTTGGTCAGGTCCCGTATATTCTGGGAGTGCCACCTACTGTACCACCTAAAATGTGGGGCGGCAACCCACCTACTGTACCGGCCGAGCTAGGGTCGTGTGAAAACGTAGTATTTACGCGCGTAGCGCGCGAATTTTGGGTAATTTGAGGTAAAAAACCACTGATTTTACACTAATTTTGGCCATTTTGGTCAAAAATTGACACTTTTGGGACAAAATCGGGGGGGGGGGATACCTACTGTACCGGGGTGAAAATCGGGGGATACCGACTGTACCATACCAAACATCGGAGGGATACCTACTGTACCAGGCGAGGGGCATACCTCCTGGACTGGGGGGGCTACCCCCCAAACCCCCCCCCACCTCCAACACTGCCCCCCTCGGGTACGTCTGTTCCCCCTCCATGGTACGCCTGCCCCACTGTTCCCCCTCCGGGTACGTCTGCTCCCCCAATTTTTGCCTAAAATAGGCAAATTTTGGCCTAACATAGGCATTTTTAGGCATAAAATGAGTGATTTTTAGGTCAATGTCGTCAAAAATCGCCAAAATACCTTTTGTTGAGATTTTTTTCCAGAAAGGGCAAAAATGAGCTAAATTTTCGACCTCAAAAAATGACTTTTCTATAAATTTGGGTCCTCCCCCCGTCCCCCCCCCAGGTGGGTACGTCTGTTCCCCCTCCGAAAAAAGGTGGGTACCGCCTGTTCCCCCTCTGGACCAGAAACTACACTGATCTAGTATTGGGTATTGGTATTGGGTCTCACCCGGTATTGGTGTTGGTATTGGGTCACCAATTTGGTATTGGGTATTGGCACAGGGCTGGTATTCCGTTTCCGATCTCTGCTCCGCGCGCGTGCCAGAGATTCGGCTTGGCCCGGCCCGGCCCGATTTGAAAGTCCAAAATCGCGGCCCGGCCCTGTCCGATTTTCTGGGTCAAAGAAAAAAATGATCAAAAAAAGCCAAAATTTGCACAATTTTCGGGAACGTAATTCACCGACCGGTAGACCGCACCGCTGACCGGTAATTTTGACTACGGTAGCTCTAGCACAGGCAGCATAGCTACCGTAACCCACATTTCCGATAGCATTCTCCGTCCGCTGCTCCAGCTTGCAGATCATTCCCCATGGCAATCTACCTTAACTTACCGTAGTCAAAAGCAGTGTAGTTCCTGGTCCGGAGGGGGAGATAGCGGACCCTCCGTTTTTTTCGGAGGGGGAGATAGTGTACCCCCGAGGGGGAAAGGGGGGAAGAGCCAAATTCAGGAAAAAGTCACTTTTTGAGGTGGAAAATTTGACATATTTTTGCCCCTTTTTGGAAAAGATTCTTCATAAAAAGGGTATTTTGGCTACTTTTGAGAACATTGACCTGAAAATTGCCCATTTTAGGCCTAAAAATGCCTATTTTAGGCAAAAATTGGGGGAGATAGTGTACCCGGAGGGGGAGATAGGGGGATAGTGTACCACCTGAGGGGGAGATAGCGTACCCGAGGGGGGACCCCCTCCCCCCCAGGAACTACACTGGTCAAAAGTGCCGGTCGGTGAATTACGGCCCCAAATTTTCTTGGGGAACCATGTTTTTGTTTTAGGAATAGAATTCTAATTTCTAAGGAACCCTATTTTTTCACTCGGTTCCAGTGTAGTTCCTGGTCCGGAGGGGGAGATAGCGGACCCCCCGTTTTTTTCGGAGGGGGAGATAGTGTATGTACCCCCCCCCGCCCCGAGGGGGGAACGGGGGAAGACCGAAATTCAGGAAAAAGTCACTTTTTGAGGTGGAAAATTTGACGTATTTTTGCCCCTTTTTGGAAAAAATTCTTCATAAAAAGGGTATTTTGGCGACTTGAGAACATTGACCTGAAAATCACATTTTAGGCCTAAAAATGCCCATTTTAGGCCTAAAAATGGCCATTGTAGGCAAAAAATGGGGGAGATAGTGTACCCGGAGGGGGAGATAGGCGGATAGTGTACCACCTGAGGGGGAGATAGCGAACCCGAGGGGGACCCCCTTCCCCCCAGGAACTACACTGCTCGGTCCAATTTGGGGGTTCTATTATTGGGGGGCAGGCGTACCATGGAGGGGGAACAGACGCACCCGGGGGGACACCCTCTCCCCCAGGAACTACATTGCTCCCACTCATGGGCAGTGTAGTTCCTGGGGGGGGAGGTGGGGTCCCCCCCCAAGGTACACTAACCGCCGCGACCAAGATACACTAGTACACTAACCGCCGCGCCAGGTACACTAACCGCCTCAATTTTTGCCTAAAATAGGCATTTTTAGGCCTAAAATGGGCATTTTTAGGCCAAAAAATGGGTGATTTTCAGGTCAATGATGTCAAAAGTCGCCAAAATACCCGTTTTATTGAGAATTTTTCGAAAAAGGGGCAAAAATCGGTCAAATTTTCTACCTCAAAAAGTGACTTTTTCCTGAATTTGGGTCTTCCCCCCCCAGGGAGGTACACTAACCGCCGCACGGAAAAAGGGGGTTGGTATACTAACCGCCGCGCCGCACCAGGAACTACACTGCTCATGGGCCCAGTGGTGTAGCTAACCAGGCGGGGCGGCAACCTACTGTACCACCAAAAATGTGGGGCGGCAACCTACCCACTGTACCGGCCGAGCTAGGGGGGAGAAAAATTTTTAGGTCGAAATTTTGATGAAAATGTACTCTAAAACGCTAATTTCGCGCGTGTGGCGCGATTTTTCGCCCATTTGGAGTGAAAAATACCGATTTTATACCATTTTGAGCCAAAAATAGCAACTTACTGTACCAGCCGCCGGGCGGTGACCTACCTACTGTACCAGGATGGAGCGTCAACCTACCTACCTACTGTACCTAGGGGGGCCAACACTAGGGTTAGAGAGATGTCGGGTGTCGGCTGTCGGGTGCCAAAAAAGTGTAGGTGTCGGGTACCCCCAGATGTCGGGTGTCGGGTTTTTTCGGACCCGACACCCGACACTTACGGTTCAAAACATCAGTATTGCTTGAGAGAAGAATTTTGAGAGAAAATTTTCTTCGAACCAAATGTTTCCGAAGACGCAGAATGTGACATTTTGGTGTTTATTTCGTGTGAAAATACTTGAATTCAGTAACTTGAGCCAAAAAATTGCAGTCATGATGCAAATGAGCAAAAATTTGCCTGTTTTTGCTCCAAAAACAGGTGTCGGGTGTCGGGTTTTTTTCAAAAACTAGATGTCGGGTGTCGGGTTTTTTTGCAACTGTCGGGTGTCGGGTGTCGGCTTTTTTTCTGAGATGTCGGGTGTCGGGTGTCGGGTACTTCCAGATGTCGGGTGTCGGGTACCCCCCCGACCTCTAACCCTAGCCAACGCCCCCCCCTGCTACACCATTGCATGGGCCTGCCACTACACTGCCTCATTTTTCACTTTTGGAACAAGCACCCCTAAGAAATGACTTTTTGACCCCCGAGAAGTACCAAAATTGACCATTTTTCGCCTAAAAATGTCAAAAGTCGCTTGCTGCCGCATGAAAACTCTGTTTAGGCACTTTTAAACCACTTTTGGTACTTTTTGAAGATTCTTGGGGTCATTTTCTTCAGAAAACCCCCTCGGGTATGGGAAATTTTTTATTTTTGGGGGTATGTATGGGGAATTTCCCGAAAATTGGGCTAGGTATGGGAAAGTTTCGATTTCTCAACGACACCACTGCCTCATAGTCATGGAAGTCGGTACTAATTTGCTGAATGGCGAGAAATTTGGGCAAATTTACCCTTAAAAATCAGAATTTTTTTATTGAAATTTGATGCTTGTCGAGCCTTTTCGGGCCGGCCACACCGACTCTGGTCCGACCTGGCCAGGTGGCTGGGGGCTCCTGTTTTCAATCTTTTACTCAGTCTTCGAATGTCTTATTAAAACTTTTGTTTCGTCTTTTATTCAGGTAAACCGTTAACCAGTCTTTTGTCAACCACATTTCACTGGCTGAACGAATTAGAAATTCTCCAAAATGCTGTGCTCAACGTCCAGGATTGCAGCAGTGAGTGTTCTTATTTTTCAATTTCAGGGTGAGTAAAGTTGCACTATTGGTTCATTTCGACTCTTTCATCTTTCACGTTGTGTTGCTTTTTCAGAGACGCTGTTTCTCAACGTCTGCACTGCATTATCAACAACAGCAGAAAGTGAAGGTTTGTTGTTGTTAAATGTTTTTTTATTCGCACACCGAAAGTGAATGATTTCTGTTATTCATGCTAATCGTCCAAATTCATTTTTGTAATTTTCATTCAGATGCCAACGCAAGTGTTCGGTGTCGAGGGCCGATACGCGAACGCCATCTATTCGGTCGGCGTCAAACAGAAAAAATTGGACGTGATCGAAAAAGATATGACGGCCATGAAGGTTCGGCTTGCTTTTTTCTGGTGCTACCGTGTTTTTGGTTTGCAAAAAGTTTCTGTTTTTCGATTGCAGGTCTAAGAATACAAAAGTTGTGGGTGGAAACGTCTGAACAAGAAACGTTTGAAGTCTGTGACTTTTTATTCATATTTCAGGAGCTTCTGAAAACGGACACGCGGTTCAAGGAATTTATATTGGATCCGACGTACAAACGCGCCGAGAAAGTGAAAGTGCTGGAAAGCATCGTGGCGAAACTTGGACAGAGCGACCTATCCAAAAATTTCTTTGGTTCGCTGTTTCCGATCGTTCATTCGTTGTATTCATGTCCATCTCTTGTGTGGTCTAATCGGAGCCAGCCAGTGCTTTTGGTCGGTCGTGCACTCATGTGACGCGAATTTGTGCACTTTCAGTCGCTTTTTGACCGGGTTTAGCCGTTTTTGACCAGAACTTTACGGCTAACAGATGGGGTAGATGGGATAGCCAGCGGGTTGTCCACTAAAGAAAGAGTTTCACCGGAAGAGTATTACTACGAAGCGGGTGGATTGTAAGTTATTTTCCGACAACAATGTAGTATTCTTTAGCTTCAATCGCCGAGAATGGTCGAACACGATATCTCAGCGCGATCATCAAATCATTCGAAACGCTCATGAGCGCACATCGAGGCGAAGTCATCTGTGTGGTCACCACCGCTAAGGTTGGTCATTAAAATATGGATAATTATTTGGTTACTTTGAAAATCAAGATAATTGTGCCGCTTTTGATGATGTTTTCATCTATGCTTGCAGCCCTTGGACAAAAAAATGGCACGTCAAGTTGAGGACTCGCTGGCTGGATTTGTGGAAGCCGGTCAGAAAGTGCAGGTTACATTCGAGGTGAGATCATCAATTGTGACTGTGATTTCATTTCTTTTATCTAGCATAAAAGTAATATTAGGAGTATTTTATTGGTTTTATCCAGCCTAAAAGTTTTTTGTTTGGAGTAGTGACGCTCCTGACGCTCGGTCACCGAAATGCATTTTTGCGTCAAAAATATTTTCAATCGCTTAGTAAGTGACACATAAGTTGAATATTATGTAAAATATTATCATAGTGATTTTTGTTTTGTCTGTATAAAAAAATAGCACAACGCAACAAAAACAAAAGGCAAACTACACCAATGTGAGCTCGATTTCGCAGCTGGCAGAATGGTGAAACATTCAAACGTGGCTGCTGATTTGTGAAATGTTACACGTTAAAGAATACAAAATGGAGCATAATGATTTTCTCTTTCTATTCGTTTTGAATACACGTTACCTTCGAAATCGGGCTCGTGTTGCTGTAGTTTGCCTTTAAACACGTATAAAATGTCAAAATCACTCAACTTTTCAGACCGATCCATCCATAATCGGCGGTATGAAAGTAACGATCGGCGATCGGTTTGTCGATATGTCAATCGCAAACAAGATACAAACTTATCAGAAAATCATTGAAGACGCCATCGTCTAGGTCGATATTGATCTGAATCGATCGTATGATTGACTACTGATCTGTAGATACCCGCAACCAACATATAAATCCTCTATGTTCAATGTGCTTGTGCTGTTTGTTGTTGGCCAAGGTAGGAATACTATGCCATTTTTGCAATATTATCGTTGCTACAAAGATTTAGTCACTCAGCAGAAACTCGAATGTAATCACCCAGCTAGTGCGATTTTGTATAGACGTGATCCATTAGTGATTTCATGCTCGTTCACTATTTCCTTATCCAACACGTATTTCGACCTCTAACTGCCATGCTGTTCCGATGTAAGAATGGTGTATTTATGCTGATAAAGTTTAGGAACCGGATTTCACATCCATAAGCTGTAAAATTACGATTTTGTCTGTTTTATTCATTTTTTCTCAATCATTTGTCAAACAAAATAATAATTAGGCATGATGCAACACAATAATAACACTTTGTTCGAAAATAGAACGAAACCGAAAATATAGGCACCACTGGACACCCTCGTATCAAAAAAATTCAGAATAAAATTTAACGGAAAATCATCCGGAAATCGAATGGTGTAATCAAGCAAGAAATTTTAGCCTTCCAGTTTCAGAGCACAAAACTTGGAAGACCGGTAAATGTAACAATTTGGGTACAAATAGCCATGAAAGTTTTGAAAAGACAATTGTGTGGTCTGAGAGCCACCACCGTAATCATTAGGCGACTGTAGGACACTGGGCACAGTCTTTGGGCACTAAATGATGTGATGTTTCAATTAGTCACTGCACACACTGCTTACGGTAAGCATTTTCGATAATGGGGCTAGTGCGCGAATTTTGGGCACTATAAAATATACACAGGCCGGTTCATAAAATCTGTAGTTAAGCGATTTTTGGATTAAAAAAACTTTTAATTGTGAATCTCGGTAACACTCTTGCAAGTTATTGGAACTATAGCGTAAGTAGTGGTAGGCCTGCAATTTTGGCACATGGAAAAGTAAGTACGTACAAACAGAATGTTATACCCGAGCTTCGAATGGACAATAGCAGTAAATAGCGTCTATTTATATAGCATAGCAATACATAGATTTTCTTATTTTTGTGCTACGTTGCACACAAATGACAGTAAAAATAGCAATGCATTTCAACACTGCAGAATTCGTCGAACAAAATTTCATTGTGAGAAAAAATGTCGAGCCGCCAATTAGAATGCAAAAATGGAATAAAACAAAGATTTGAAAAAAGAAAACACAAAAAGTGTTTAAAAAGGCACAAAATAATTCACAGAATGGCTGTACAATAGCATGTATCATATAGAACGTATGATTTTGAGCGAATTCGTATGTGTGAAACATCAGGAAGCAAAAAGTGTGCTCATATCATGGGAAGCACAACAGTGTTCGATAGATTAAGGAAACGTACATCAATAATGCGAGAGACCAAAATGTGGATAGATCGCCTTCACTTCTCAGGAATCAGGATGGCATGTAACGGTCCAATTCGTGACGGTTCACCATAACGTCCTGAAACATCGAAAAATAGATTTGGGCCAGACTGTTGCTTCATAAGCTGACATTGATTGTTTGGGCGCAGAAAAAAATTGTCTATCTCTCATACCCAGCGTGCACTGTTGGTATTGGTCGCAGTCGCACAATGACCATATAAGAATTCATCGAATCAATCCTGATTTTCACGTTCAGTCACTCACGTCACTGTCCCTTCACTTTCCTGCTTCACGATTCAGGAAAAAAATTCGTCTCAAACGGCTTCGACCGGCTGCAGATCTTGAAAATATTTTTGTCGTTTTTCGCAGAGAATGAAAACATTGCGTTGAAATTGGGTCTCAAAAACAAAAACGAAATTGCTGTCTTAGCACTTAGATTGCTCTAATTCTGGGCCCCGTCGCCTTTTCAGAAAATCGGGTCAAATTCGACCTCCAATCGTATTCATAATTCTGCGTTTTCAAACGTTGGGTCGATCTGTGCTGCCGAACAAGGGATACACAATTCAATTCAACTGCTATCATCACTTCTGAACCGTTCTCACATTCATCGACTCTCGGTGGTAATAAATTTCATGCTTTTATGCATTCTTTATACACCATTACGATACCAGGCGTGCAGGAAAACGTCACTGACGAGACCCCGACTGCACAGCCGAATGCTTTCCGTCTGACAAAAATGGGGTCGAAACGGATAGCATTCACCAAATATGGTTCTCTTTTCTACAGACATGCCGAAAAACCACCCCAAGCAAGGAAAACACGGCGGAGCGCCCAAACTACCAGCATTCCCAATTGGCGGTGTTAATTTCAAATCGGTGTCACAAAAACAAAAGGAGATAAAACAAGAACTGATTAAAAAGGTTCGTTGCTTCCTTAAAAGCACAAAATCATTGATTGTTTGGGCGCAGAAAAAAATTGTCTATCTCTCATACCCAGCGTGCACTGTTGGTATTGGTCGCAGTCGCACAATGACCATATAAGAATTCATCGAATCAATCCTGATTTTCACGTTCAGTCACTCACGTCACTGTCCCTTCACTTTCCTGCTTCACGATTCAGGAAAAAAATTTGACCGATATTCTTATAAAGTAATTGTGCGACCAATATTATATTATAGCGTCACTGGTGAAACATAAGCGAAGAATACCAATTACCGAAGAATACGAAATGAGTCCCCTGGGGGCTTATTTAGGACACACATCGGATTTGAGATTTCAGAAAAGACTAATCTCCCAAATAAGGACCTACTGGAGAGTTTATTCGGGGGGGGGGGCTTATTCGGCATTCTCCGGTTTTCTTGCAGGCAAATAGCCGTCAAGCTTGATGAGCGATTCGGACCGCACGTGATCAGGTGTCGTTTGTGTTTTGAATATCACGAGGTTCGCAAAGGATGCCCTCAAACTTGGGCCGTTCATGCTTAGCGTTGGAGAAACCTTTAAGCTATTAACAAAACTCAGTCAATCTCGCCCATGACTCAGAACAACCATGAGCTGACCCAACCGTTCACCAAGCTTATTACACGTGAAAAGCGATTATGTCAATGTATACGTATCAATATATACCAAAATATTATGTAACAAAATCCCTTCAAACGCCATACCGTGAAATCGAAATCGAGTGCCGAATCATTGGATTGTTGTCTGAGATGTGGGCTCATCTGTTGCTGCATGCTCGTGTCCATCGGGGAACAAGGATTGATGTAATCCGGCATCGAACCAGAAGGACCACGAACGGCCCAGTACGCATCGGGCTCCAAAGGCAAGGCAAAGTACTATATGTACCGGAGTTTTCCATTTGAAGCCCCGGGGGGCTCTATTCGGAAAAGCGTTTTGAGGGTATGTTCTTGACACTTGTGAAAATCATCGTTGGTGATGTCGAATGACATCGCATTCAATTTATATGCTTTTGAAGGCGTGTGTGGTCAGATCTTAGAACAGTTTCCGTTGGAAAACGTTCGAAAATGACCCCTTGTTTGTACCCATCTAAGATTATGTTTACTTTTTTGGTTAAAAATTTTGAGAAACTTTCCTGAACAATAGAGCCTTGTGGACAGCAAGTGCCGTTTGATGTTTTCATTGGAGCGCAACAGGAAGTATATCGAACGAGCTGGGCTCTACTATCATTACATTGTTTTCT